>JAWPHD010019286.1:0-36372 GCA_037043455.1 Cyrtodaria siliqua
TACTACTGGTATTGGTGAATCCTCCAGTGTAAGATGAGCGTCTTCATGATGTTTACACAGCTGACAGAAGTGCATACAATTAGTTTTAGATTTAGAAAATTTAAAACAATTTTCATCAGACCAGGTCTGAAGTTTACTGAGACATTGTTGAAGTTGTCTCTCAATAGTGTTCATGCTTTTTGCAAGATAACATATAAAAAAGTCGTCAACATATAGAGAACGCTTTTCGAATTGCGAACTGGGAACTGGCTGCCAGTTCGCAATTCGAAATGAACGTTAAATATATGCATTTATTCACCTAATAATCATGAATTTGATGTGTGTTCGCAATACAATTTCCATACAAACAACAAGGCGGACTTGTTATATCCAGTTTTTATTCGAATTGCGAACTGGCGGCCAGTTCACAATTCCAGCAAAATGACAAATGGCTAAACTAACCAGTAGAAACTAACGGTGCTGACTGAAGGCACTACTTTTCATCTGTCCAAGTATTTTAAGTTATTCGAATTACGAACTGCGGACTGCGTCCTGGCTCCTCCCAGTTCGCAATTCGGCTAAACTAACGGCACTAATAGCAAACAATATCATATGAAGTTGTTCCGAATAACGTACTGCGCTCTATTTCAAATATACAACAACATGTCCGTTTTATTTATAATTATGATTTAGAATACTTCAAATGATACTGTTCATCAGTCCAATAGAAAACAATATCATATGAATTATTGCAGATGGGCTATGAAAGAAAACCAATAATAAAAATAGTTTAAATTTATTGGAATAAACTGGCCATGGCTTCAGCATAATTTAACAAGAAACATAATGTGCATATCAAATGTGCAGTCACGATACTTATAACAATTTTGAAAAATGGTCATAGCTCAGACCAAGTTTTGAAGTGGTAAAAACTGTACTCTGTGAACCCTGGGTTCAGATGTTCACCAAGCCAGATATTTAAAATTTAGTTGCTTTCCTTCAAATAATTACTACACACTGCTGTGACCGCGACATACTGCCAAAACTGCTGTATAGACAGCGCTGAAGCCACGACGGAAGGAACTCGATTATTAAAGACATTATCCCGTCCGCATAAGCCCAACACCACCATTTCTAGTGTAACGTACCTGAAATATATATAAACAAACCAAGCAAAATAGATTGAGCAAAATATATAGTCATTTAAATGGGGGTATGGGTGGGTGGGTATTTTTTATAAATGACCGAGATACATGCTATACTTTTGATTTTAATCTCCCGTATTAATATACAACCATCTGCCTACTCGGCGCCATTGATAAAGGCTGAATATACGGTGTAGGGTAGACATGACTAAATCGTAAAACTAACAAACTCATGTAAACACCCGCACTACAATAAAAGGATTTATGTCGATAAACGACAAATCCCATTATTGCAGATAGGCTATGAAAGAAAACCAATAATAACAAGAAAAGTCATAGTATACAATATATACTATGACGACGAGCGGCAATACGAATGAAATTGTAGAATATATTTGTTTTAATTCATTGCATTGGAATTAGAGCATCATGTGTGGTTTGTTTGTGTAATCCTGATCTGGCATTTACCTACGAGACGTTCTCGTGCATAGTGGCGTAAAACTTGCTTGAACTGCTGTTCTATTTTAAGTAGGATAGTGATACTCATTCTATTTTTAGAAGCATAGTGATAACCTGTAGTGTGATACAGGTTGTTGTATTCCATTGTAAGAAGATGACGGTACTATGTATATATTATTGACAGGTATATAATAGATATATATATATATATATACACTAATAATAAAAAAAAGGCAAAACATCTGTTAAAGTTTGGTAAAGTTCAGATGAAAAATGCACTACCTAAGACACAACTAGGTCGAAATAGAATATGTTTTCTTCCAAAGATTAAGCTATAAATTAAGTTTAAAACATCTAGTGCATAATTCTAGTTCATGAGAAAGTGATGTAAATGTAACAATTAAAGTTATCTGCCCTTTGCTTGGATGGTGAAGGTCACATCCACATTTGCTTTGTCACATTGCCATGTACCACCCAAGATACAACTATAAGCAAAGTTTGCAAGTTGTAGTGCATACAGTTTGTGAAAAAGTGACCTAAACGCAAAAGTTGAACATAAAAATTAGTAAGTTATCTGCCCTTTGCTTGGAGGGTCAAGGTCACTTCCACATTTGCTTTGTCACGTTGCAATGTACCACCCATGATACAACTATAAGCAAAGTTTGAAAGGTCTTGTGCATACAGTTTGTGAGAAAATTACATAAAAGCAAAACTTGAATGTTGACGCCGCTGCCGCCGGAACAGCAACACCTATGTCAAAAACACACTCTGGTAATAATAGGATGAATGACTATCAAATGTACATATTTTTAAGTTCATGCTGTACAAAAACAACATAACTGATGTGAAAAAAAAAAAAAAAAAAAAAAAAAAAATGTATGTACAACTCAGTGTGTCAGGTCCCTGCCAAGACTTGAACTTGAATCTCTTTTCTCGAAAGAAAAGCGTGCTTCCTTACACTACAGAGATCGCCCAGACATCACAAAAAGAGTGTACAAAACTAAGCGAAATTAATAAAGATGTAGATCAAAAAAATGTCAAACTAAAACTATCACTGAAGGTTATTAATACCCTTGCAAACGCATACCCCATGACTTCATGTATATGCGCAGTTCCACTTCATACTGATGCTTCTCACAATGTTTGGGGTATGACAGAGGTCACAGTGACCTTATTTTGGTATGTGACACACCGCTATCCCAAGATGTATCCACATACCAAGTTTGGTAAGACATAGTGTTATAGTATTGAAAATACGGTGCGGACAAGCATTTTCTACGACAGAGGTCACAGGTCAAGGTCAAAGTCATAGTGGCCTTATTTTGGTATGCGACACACAGCTATCCCAAGATGTATCCACATACCAAGTTTAGTATCTCTAAGTGTTATAGTATTGAAAATACGGTGCAGACAAGAGGTGAACGAGTCTGTGGATGCTCTACTGGCTAAATGTGCAGGAGACCGTAACACATTTTCAACATTCATTCAACCGGCACATGGCAATGATATAGGCCACTAGTTGTTGAATGCCAGCCAGGGTAGCAGGAGAACTAGTCTGTACAAAGTGAGTGTATTACAGGGTTCCCACATTTTTTTGAGAACAAAACTCAAGGTCTTTTCCAGGTTTCCCCACAGTTTTCAAGGACAATTTATACCAGTGTTTGTCCGACACCGTTGTTGCAAAAACGTTAACTTGTTCGCAGTACTAATATGTGACATCACACAAGATGTTAGTTTATTGTTTTTGACAAGTATTGACTTTAACCCGCTGTTTTTCAGGCCGTTCTCCCTCCTATGAAGGAAATTTAGTGTTGACATTTAACTTGTTCTCAGACGACATGCTTTATCGATTCAAATAATTAGACGCTTGCACATACGACGGAACATTGCGAGTTTTATTCGAAAATACTCAGCTAAAATCGTCAACATATTTTATGAGTCATCCGGTGAGATATCGAATTTGTACGACAGCGATCGAAAACAAAAGTACAATTTGGGCTTCACATTTCATTGATCAGAGCATTAACACATCTTTACGATTGTTCACGAATATCAATGGTTAATGTGTATTGGCTTACTAGGCCCACGTTAACCATTTGCCAAATCGCCATAGGCAAAATGTAACCTGAACTGGCGAATGAAAACCGTAAGAAATGCACACCAAATTTGCCAGACATCGGCGGTCTGACGAATCCAAATGTATGACCGATTTTGTCTAAAAGATCTCGGGAAATCCCGAATTCTAATTCACAAAGTCTTTCACTGTTTATAAGCCACTATCCCGCTGAGTGATTTAGCTAATTAGTGACAATCCATTTAGATAGATAAACTAATTATGGCAGCGTTTATTGAGAGCCACTGTCAAATTGTCGGTGCGATAAGACTCCGCCCACTGTTCCGCCTCTTGCTGTCAATCAACTGGTTTGTGTCCCCGCGCTCAACATTATCTACAGATTTAACTGAGTGATCGAGCCGGGTACAACATCAAATGTGGCGCCCTCTGGCGGGCAAAATGGCTGATCAAAACAGAAAGTTTGAAAATGTTTGCTTACGAATTCGCCAGAGATACTCAGCCCGTCGGTGTTTACGATCACTGACAAGTGTTAAAGGGACACATGGCAATCTTGATTTTATAAAACTAACGGCATCCCGTT
Source organism: Cyrtodaria siliqua (assembly GCA_037043455.1). Taxonomy (NCBI): domain Eukaryota; kingdom Metazoa; phylum Mollusca; class Bivalvia; order Adapedonta; family Hiatellidae; genus Cyrtodaria; species Cyrtodaria siliqua. The sequence continues at coordinate 4,238 of JAWPHD010019286.1, forward strand.
AGTTTTTCTACATAAATTGCATTTGTTCAATCATTAATGTTAATTATAAGAATTGTATTAAGCCATTTTTTTTTTGCATATTATTATTTTTTTATATTATTGCACCAGAAATATATTAAAACTTATAGTATAAGACGAAATAGTGAATACTTAAAATTTGATTTTTTTAAATGTAACCAGGGTAAAAGTAAAAATGATACTGGATATATAAATTGAGACACCCATTTCAAATACTACAAGATATCCCATGTGTCCCTTTAAGTGCCTACTAATTAGTTGTACACACGGTAGCGTAAACTGAAACAATGGCAAGTGTGAACCGATGTTTGATCGGCTGTTTCTGAATTGGGTTCATTTTATGGTTGATTGTTCAATCAACATGAAACAATACAAAAGGTGCGATTACTCAAAATATTGGTGTATGATTGATTTTAGCGTGAATTGAATCACAGTCTATATGACGCGTAAGTTACCTGGTAACAAACAAACACCTTGTTAATACGGAACAAAATTACGCGTTGGAAATGATCCAGATTTAAAATCTGGCAAATATTGCAACATCTTGTTTGAACGATAGTTTAACTTTATTTTTATAGTGCAAAAAGTCACTCGCCCTGTCGGACGACCAGACGCCAAATGTTACTCGTCCGCAGGCAGCTTGCATTTTTTAAACCCCATGCTTACGTAAAGTACGGAATATCAATTGACGTACACCTTTATTTTTATAAATCACCGGGATTCCACACTTGGAGAGGCTACACAACACTATTTTTTCCCCGAATAAATCCCGTTTTTTTTTACTGATTTGGGTAAAATTCGAGGGTTTTTCATGGCCTGGAATTACTGTTTTCAAATTCCCGACTTTTTCCCGATTTGGGAACCATGATATTATGCCCTATAATGGGCATAACACCGCCGAAAGTCATTCAACTTTAACACAACAATGACATGCGCAACTACACATGGCACTAATCATCCCTGCCATTGTATCAAGAAAACAGAAATGTGACCAAAGTTTGTGTATTAAAACTTTAAAGAAATCAATATCATTAACCAGTACACAACAATGGCAGTGCAGCTAGACTTGGTATAGTTCTATGACATAAAACGTCACAGATTACAGAGCTACAGATAAGCAACGTATTTGCATAAATTCCCAGTTAAAACTCCCTAAATACACAATTAAATTACTTTATTGGTGCGTACCAATTACGTTTAACAAATTAATTACGCAAAATAACTGTTTTTGTCAGCGTATCATATTTTATGATATCCATTACCGTGAAGACGGCCAATATCAAACGGCATGCATCGCCGTTTCCAGTCAATTCTCAAATAAGCGAGCCATTGAGATTAGCTAAATGTGACTGGTTATTAAGTTTACACTCGAAAGTAAATCCTTCAGGAACAAAAATGTTGTATACAGTCTATTTTTAATTATTCGGCATCACCGAAGCACTCCACTTTCTCTAAACGACTTCAACATGGCGAAAAGAGGAGCAGGTGTTTAAACTCAGTGGAAGAATAATCATTATCGCTAAATATTAATAACTAACTCAGAACACAATAATAACTAACGTTACTAACTCAGAACACATTACTAACTAACGTTGCGACGTTGAGTCGTGACGTCAATAAAGTGTTGGTGACGTCGACGTCATCCGCCGATAACGTTCAATAAAGCGAATATTTGTTTGCAAAAACGTAATTTAAAATGTAATAAATAGATTATTTAACTGCTGCGATCGATTATGGGTAATCATTCACTTGATGGTAGACGTGCTTTGTTTTTTCACTCGCTCGCATGCGATCGTTCGTGAAAAGAACCACACGCCTACCTCTTGTGAAGGATTTCCCTATAATCGATCCCAGCAGTTAAAAAACATCTCTATATAATTCATTTAGGGCCCTGGTTTTGTATCACTGCTTAACACAGAAGTTCAGAGAGATATTGCACAGGGTATAGTTCTACCTGTACACTGGACATACTACTTTACATCCCTCCGAAGGATGACCTATATTCACAGTACCATGCCCAAGTAAGATACTGCGGGAGTTTGTTTGAAAAATCCGGGATGTGACCCCACTGGAAATCAAACACGTGATTTCTGGGACTCTAGTCAAGAATGCTTAACACTTGGCGACCGCAGGGTTAAGTTTCCAAAATTATATGGAAACAAAAGAGCACAAGATGTTTCGAAAGATAAACATTCAAGAAAAATAGGTCTGGAAGTCTCCTGAAACATGGAATCATACACAAATATCCTAGAACAATTCGGTATACACAGACCCTGACTACCACAACAGCCATGATTCTCATATCTCCGTCTAGGTATTTTGTTCTTCTTTTAGATTAGATACTACAGATTACCAAATATGCAAACGACGACTAGAAACGTCAGGGAATGTTTATGCACACACAACCTTCAAATTGTTCACTCGAATATTTAAACATGCAAATGAATAACAAATAAGTTATCATTTTACGCAATCTAGATCATCTGCGACGCTTGCTTGTTTACAAAATTATCAGGCGTCGAACATGATCAAGACTAATTTCATTTAGGTCAACGCAAACAATATACGTGTTACACAAAACATTCATAAACTGAAAATGTGAGCTAACTTTATAGACACGTATGACAATGGAGAGTGTAAACTTGCACATATTCTACTTACGATAAATTGTTGCGTCCTAACTGGAGCACTCTCACTGCACAAAAGAAAACAAAATAGAGGAATGGCCGCATCAAAACGGAAATGGAATGCTATGACGTCAGGCTATTCCAGTAACACATTACTTTCATGAAACGCCTCCCGAGTATTGGCGATCTGGGCAGTGAGGTATAAAACAACTTTCTGCTCACTATAAAAGACACATACATCTATATATATCTTTCTTGGAATTTTATTAGAACAAAATGTATTTCACATCGATTCAAAAACATATACAGAAAATGGAATTCGCAATTAACTATCTCCATACACGAGGGGTACAGCAAATTCACGCTTCACTGTGCACTATATGCAGTATATAGAATCTCGAATTAGGTCAAACTCCATCACAGTATTAGAGCGTTCTAATGGTTTCCATACACAGTAATAGTTATCTGAATTTCTATATTCATGAATAATAACGCTCTATGAAAATAGTTTAAATTTATTGGAATAAACTGGCCATGGCTTCAGCATAATATAACAAGAAACATAATGTGTATATCAAATGTGCAGTCACGATACTTATAACAATTTTGAAAAATGGTCATAGCTCAGACCAAGGTTTGAAGTGGTAAAAACTGTATTCAGTGAACGTTGGGTTCAGATGTTCACCAAGCCAAATATTTAAAATTTAGTTGCTTTCCTTCAAATATTCTCGTAAAATAATTACTACACAATGCTGTGACCGCGACATACTGCCACATGCCACTAGTGGGGACATGGGAACCGCTAGAGGCACCGCCATTAAATTGGGGAAGCGGGGCACCGCAGTGAATAGTAATAAATCCTCAAATGGAGATAAGGCTGACGCACTTCACAATCGAAGAGATTTGTCAAATCATCAAATGACCCAAATATGGTCAACTATTACATTATCTGTAACCCAAATACGGATTTTAATACATTCATCAAATTCCAAATCATCAAATGACCCAAATATGGTCAGCTATTTACGAAGGATAAGCAGATAACCGAAAATAGAGGTTATATATGCCAAAAACATGACTGCACAACCGATTTTGTAATTATTTAAATACTGCCATGGACCAGTTTCCAAAACTAAAGGCGACATACTTCTAAACAACAATATTGCAATCCTTGTGTCACTCTATGCAGAAACAAAGTGTTGCATGCGTGTGACAAATGTACCCAATCACAAACTGAACCCGAATAAGAAAGGAAATATCCTTATCAGTTCTGCTTAACCTGGATGCTTGATATCCCAACGGAAGGAAGTTCAATGGGATTTGAAACATGAAATATGCAGCCCAACCAAAGTTGATATTACCTGCAGAGAAAGTAAAACAGGGTACAAGTCTCAGTAAATGGACTAAACTGAATCAAGTAAATAAAAGTAACTATTAATGCATATCATTTTATATCGTCTTGATTGGATTTCACACTGTTATGAAGTGATGTTTTGATGCACCAGATATTGCATCATAATAAACGAAATAAAATATTAAAAGACATATAGAATGTCAAGATAAGATTTGGAGGACGATTCAAGAGTTACCTTTCATATTTTATTACCTGTAAGTAGTTCCTAAGCTTCTTAAATTAGTATCAAGAATATGGACTTTCATGTTTTCAGACTTAAACTTCTAGTCATGATCAATTAGGACGGTCAACGGTTACAATCGTTAGACAATATGAGGCATACATAACATGTGCCTGTTAAGACCTTGAACTCAGAACAATTTCTAGTATGTATTCTTTCTTAAGACAATGTTATGTCATTTCCAACAGCATATATAACATTTCTAAGCGATATTTGTGTTTGTGTGTAATATTCTCTCATGCATTTGAAGTGTATTTCCTAACTGTTGTCTCCTGGATAATCATGTTTGATTTCTACTTTAACATTAAGACTCATAAACGATCATCATAATCGGATGCCTAAGTAACTGATGATCAGTTGCAGTCAATTAATAGGTACATGACTAGTTAACGGCCACAAGTTCAACTGATGTCCGGGCAGGCTCCACTGTTTCTTAACCATCTAAAGGCTAGTCCAACCAAACATAACCTCACCCAAGGAAGCGATTTCTTTCCCCCTTTTTTATACACATACCAGTCATTAAAGTGAATTTAAGATACACATCACCATGCATAGAAGTAAATTTATAATCGGTAGAAACGAATTAAAAATGTGTTTCAATGAAAAATCTGTTTCAATGTTCATTCTGTTCCACAATGACATCAAACCGGAGGCAGACACCTCTGCAACCCATTAATTAAATTCAATGTTACAATTAACTTTAGCTTTTGAATGACCACATATGTAAATAATTATTTATTCAAGAAGACGAGGACTAAAGCATTTCCAAATTTACAAATACATTCTATTATGCTCCTTTGACTATAAACTAGGAATATGTATCCTTGTCAAGTAAACTGACCCACGTGTTAAAGGCTGAATGCACAACTATTTTATCTTCATATAAATAAAGGAGATGTAGCGATTGATTTTGACTGCCTGAATGCCTTTAAAACTTCATTTAAAGCAGCTATCCCGCCAACAACAGCCAAATTTTACAAGGTATATACATCGGTTCCAAACCCACTGATGACAAGATATATATATAACATACACATTTTGAATATTCAAACTCTATAGCCACAATATAAACGGCTTAAGCCAGCCGGGCTAAACCCTAAAACTGGAGTGTCGAATTAAGTTACCAACTCACAACCCACTCCACGCACATTCAATCACGGATATTTAAGAACCCGTGAATAACAAACACCCTCAACCGGCACATACACCTCACCACACGACCTGAACATCTGGATAGTTTTGACAAATATTTGTATTTTGTGCCTGCAAGAACACCTTACTTGGTTTATAAATGCCTCCCTTTATTCGGAATTAGTTATAAAAAGGAGGTTTAAAGGTGTTATATAATTGATGTGATAAGTGTTTTATTAAAATTAAAATTTAGATCATGCATAGAACAGTTTTATTTCGAGTAGGACATAGCATAGAAGTACTTATTATAGTTTAGTGACCATGCACAGAACTCAGTGCTATATATAGGGTAGGGACAATCCCAACGAAATAATACATTCATGACGTCATATCGGTTAAAAGGCGGAGGGACAATAAACCTGTGCACTACACCCACCCAGACACACACACAAATTAAATAGATACCGGTGCCATTTGATATGCCTTGTTTAACAATGACTGGATAAATAATACCCATCGAACCAATGGAATAGCCATGAAATAAACCATATGAAAAGCATCTAAATTCTTCCAAGGTCTTGGAAAATGGAACGCCACTTATAAATCCATTGTCAATGTATCAACCAGTTCTGGGGATATATTCCCAAATTCTACACCAAATATTTTGGATACATTTGACATCGCAATGTTTGAAATGTTGCTTTGTGATTTATGTTAAACTTGTATAACTGTAAGAAATGGAACTTTACATACAATACCAACACTGTGCCTCTATGACCTGTCCACAACATCACGCCCGGTACAACCACTTTTTTGACAGGAACTTTTGACTGCCCTGTCAACTTGATAGTGACACAAACTGGAATTTAAGGCAAAGTGTTTGAGTGATAGATAACCAATTATAAGTAAGCAGCATCACAACCACACCAGTATGCAAAACAACAGTCACTATAATGAAAACATCCCTGTACACAAATAAATTTGAAAGTTGATTGCTAGACAAATAACACTGGACCTTTTATAACCCGTCTTATTTGCAGCGGCAGTCAGCAGCAGCAAGTTACAATTAGCTGAAATCAACAAAAAACTGCTGAGGTATACTTATCAGCAATTTGTTAAGAGAACCTATTGCAGAAACGCTGCCATTACTGTCAACACAACCACAATTACATGATCAGCCCTGGAGAGTAAATAATAGCAGCAGAAGTTAAATGTATAGGGCACAACGACGACGATAACACCAATTGGCCAACACAATAGCTTGATTCAACATTTCATTAACATCGTGACAAAAAACTTATTATTTATAAATAATAGTACTTATCAGCAGCAAGTTATCATTAACATCATCCTCATAATGACACCAGTTTTATTTACTTTATAGTGTTCTCATTTTGATAGCTCTACTAAATAAGTGATTAAAGGGACACACGGCAATATTTTTTTTTTTTTTTTTTTTTTTTGTTTAGTCAAATTAGCCTCACAATTTATTAATCCAGTATCATTTGGACTTTGAAGTTGCTTGCATAAATGTTTTCTTATTATTATGTCATGTTTAAATATATAACTGGTGCAATACAATCAACAGTTAGTAATATCACAGACCTAATAACTTCTCAAATGAATTTAAGTCTGCGGTAATATGCAAAACAAAATGCCTTTTTTATTATTTATTTTTTATTTTTTATTTTTTTTGTTGTTTTTTTGATAATTAATAGTATGATTGACAAACGGAAGTCATGCAGAAACACTAACGGGACGCCGTCCGTTCTTAACAATTCAAGAATCGCCGTGTGTGCCTTTAATAAATAAAACTAAAAATCATACCGGGTAGTCATATTTTACAAACAACTTTTACAAATCTTTTTCTTTTTTAATATTATTAACCCAACTGACTTAAAGCCATAATAAAGTATAAAAACGAGTCCTGTTTCCGTAAGCGTTGCAACATCTGTTCCTTCAGCCACAACTTGCCATCCACCGTTAACCGTATCGCTTGCAGATTCCGACTAGACTTGCACATGCACTGCATCTTCTGTAACAATGTGTAGCCACTCCACCAACTCAGGCGTCAGTTGCTTAACAATCTTCTCACGAACTCTGGAGATACCACCAGCTCCTGCTGTCCTATCTATTTTACTGGTAGGTTCAACCAATTCCTGCGTCCCGAGTCGTCATCGGCCCCCTGGACAGCTTTACGGCAATTATGGCTCTGTGACTGGTTTAGGCATACTGTATTTCTGAAATAAATTGCTAAATTAATGAACACCTTGCAGATTACATTAAATAAAGCTTTTTATTTTCATATGCATCTATCATCCATTTGAACACTGTCATATTTAATCCAATCCTCGCCTTGGCCATGCAATTTCTCCTTGAGCAAGGGATTTAATCCACGTTGCTTAGTACTGTTCTACACACGAAGCTAATTTAAGTTTCAATAATAAAGTAAATTAATAATTTAAAGTAAAGTTAACAAAGAAAGATTTCGTTTTCTTCTTCTTCTATGCACAAATGCACCCCTGGCACACCTCCGCAGCTCCCGACACGCCAATGACCCCATCAGCATATCTGTCCGTAATATATTCAAGGAGATTAGCAGACGCCTGATTAGAATGCTTCACTGCGCATTTCCGCTAAAGACTATGGAGCAGACGACTGCTCCAGTGAACTGCTATGTGAGTAATGCCCACATCATTCAGACAGTGATGTAATTATAAACTGATCTCCGAATGACCTTCACCTACATTATTCGGTCAACACTTGATCTATTTATAATGAAATATAAGCACTAAAAGGCTATTGATAAATAAACGTTATACTCCCTTCTACAAAGATGATGAGTTATTTTCTTGATGATATAGATCTAGCTCAGCCAGCCTTCAAATCCACTCCTAGTCACGACAACAACAATAATTTTTTCATGCCGCGTTGAAATCTGATGATGCAATACAGCCATACCTTGACTTAAATGTTAAAGCAATCGTAATTAATAACAACCTAACAACAATACTACATTTTTGGCATGTAATAATATTAAAGCGTTTTTCACTAACGGCAGTTTAGACAATTATACTATGTGGACTTGCTATGAAGTTTGTGAAGCACTCATCTTCCTATAAGATAATATTTTCGTCAGGTATGGTACCACCGTTTATAGACAAATTGTTGGTATCCCTGGGTACGAACTGTGCACCACTTGTCGCAGATTTGTTTTTATTTTGCTATGAAAGGGATTTCATGTTGAGTCTTTCACCAGATACCCAGGCAGATGTTATTGAAGCTTTTAATGACACCTCTCGGTATCTCGATGACATACTGAACATTGCCAACCCTTTCTTTCCAACTATGGTTCATAATATTTATCCTAAACAACTTCAGCTTAATGAAGCTAATGTATCTGATAAAAACGCTTCTTTTCTTGATTTAGATCTCTCGATTAAAAATGGTGAAATAATTAGCAAAATCTATGACAAGAGAGATGATTTTAATTTTGACATTGTTAATTACCCCCACTTGGATGGTGATGTTCCCCGAGCAACTTCTTATGGGGTGTATGTGTCTCAACTTATTCGTTTTTCAAGAGCTTCTACTCGAGTTGAGGACTTTAATATTCGTAATCTTTGTATAATTAAAAAGCTACTCAATCAGGGTTACCGTTAACATAAACTTCGTAAAACCTTTGCAAAATGTTGTTATCGTAACCCTGATCTTCTTTCCAAATATAAAAGTAATTTAAGGACTCTTCTACGACAAGGACTATCGCAACCTGACTTCTATGGTGATGTGATTTATAAACTTCGTAAGATTTATGGTCATGATCACTTTCATATTATCTTTGTTAAACTTGTAAAAAAGTTTATCAAAAGAGGTTATGACCCTATCATTTTGCAACGTACTGCATGCTTGGTGGTGGACCCTTTTACAGTTCGCCACTATGCTTTCCTCTTTAATTGTACGATGACCGGACAGGCTGTGGACCCTATGATGACGCCTACCTAAAGCCCATTGGGACGGTGGCGTTTGCTGTTTGTCTATAATATTTCCTGTCGTGCCCTTAATGGTTTATTCTCTTGTTGCTCTGGCTTCTGCCTGGTCATTGAGTACCTTCATTGTGGCTTTCTAGGCTATTGTTTTTTTTTGTATTATATTTACACGAGCACATTTGTGTTTTACTTATATTGCCTATTGATGCTGCCTTGTTGGTTAGAGATTAAATCACTGTCCTGTTTTAATGGGTTGACAGTAGGGTAAGTGTGAGGTTTGGTGCACCCTAGAACCGGTTTAAACCCCCAGTGGCCTACTTTGCCACTGACCGTTCCAAGGCGGTAGCCCTATTGTCAACCCTTTTGTGTTTGTGATGTCGTTTGCATTTTTTATTACTTTTGCTTTTCTGTTTGTCTGTTTGCGTGTTTGTTTTTGTGTTTTGTGGTTGACTGTCGTCCTTGAATGCTGCTTTCCCTGTCCGATATTTTTATCCTTCTTTCTATGAACTGAACAAACTAAAAGAGTGTTGAAATTCGACAATCGACAAATATTTTAATAGAACCTGTCATAGACCTACATTTAAGATAAATTTATATCCATGAACCACGGATAAAAATCTACATTAATTCTACAACATCGGTCATACGTTTATTACAAATTTACATAAAATAACAACAAATGTATACACTTTCAATATGTACATAATTATTTTTTATAAATGACCGAGATACATGCTATACTTTTGATTTTAATCTCCCGTATTAATATACAACCATCTGCCTACTCGACGCCATTGATAAAGGCTGAATATACGGTGTAGGGTAGAAATTACTAAATCGTAAAACTAACAAAAAACAGGAGGGCCACACTCTGTGCAGTCAGGGTGACCACAAACTCATGTAAACACCCGCACTACAATAAAAGGATTTATGTCGATAAACGACAAATCCCAGTATTCTGAAGAAAAAATCATAATTGTAAATAAACCCATGAGAAAGTGGTACTGAAACTCCTCCAAAGCCTCAACCCACATAAAGCGACCGGACCCGACCAGATTTCGTCAAGATTTTTGAGAAAGATGGCACTTTCGATATGTTCAGCCCTAGCATTATGGAACGCCAAACACGACTTTGATGGTCATTTTCCATTATGATGCGGTCACTTTCATTATGATGTGGTCACTTTCCATTATGATGTGGTCGCTTTACATTATGATGTGGTCATTTGTCATTATGATGTGGCCACTTTCCATTATGATGTGGTCACTTTCCATTATGATGTGGTCATTTGTCATTATGATGTGGTCATTTTACATATGATGTGGTCACTTTTCATTGTGAAGTGGTCACTTTTTGTTATGATGTGGTCACTTTACATTATGATGTGGTTACTTTTCATTATGATGCGGCAAGTGTCTATTATGATGTGGTCATTTACCATTATGAAGTGGTCACTTTTCATTATGATGTGGTCACTTTACATTATGATGTGGTTACTTTCCATTATGATGTGGTTACTTTGTATTATGATGTGGTCGCTTTTCATTATGATGTGGTCACTTTACATTATGATGTGGTCTGTTTTAATTATGCTGTGGTAAGTTTCTATTATGATGTGGTGTCTTTACATTATGATGTGGTCACTTTTCATTATGATGTGGTCACTTTTTGTTATGATGTGGTCACTTTACGTTATGATGTGGTCTGTTTTCATTATGATGTGTTAAGTTTCTATTATGATGTGGTATGTGTGGTCACGTGGGTTTTCTTCAAATAGCATCATCTACTGACACTGCTTGCGGAATTCAAAATGGCGACAATGATTGAAATCCTAAATCATGTTAAAGTATCCGATGAAGCTCGTGTAAATTTTTTAGAAGAAGAGTATCTTTTCATGCGATTAACACATTGCAACAACAATTAACTATTTTACATCGAGTTATTTGAGAAATTGTATTGCGGTGTCGAGGTACAAAACGTATGGTTTAAATTCACCGTGTATAAATCGGCATAGTCTAAAACCTGGGATGGAATGGAATTAGAATGCCATTGTGGTATGATATTTTGATTTGTATCGCATAATTTTCCATATTACAATGTTGTATGTTAATGTTTAATTGGGCGTGGATAATGTTTTATTTTTATTTTGTGAAAACAATTTGAAACAAACTTTTTGATTGTCAAATATATTTTCAAAACGTTTGCCGCAACCCTCCCCGCATTCCACAACCCCTCCCAATAAGTGAAACTTTCCTATGCCCATGAAAGACAGGCACATAAACAAATATATTTGTTTTCTAACTGAAACCATATTCATTTACGATTTTGTTTATTTCAATTAGGAATTGATGTAATTGATCGTTTTCATATGCATGCCATTTTGTTTAGCCCAGCCATTCAAAAACCTACGAGCCCAATGACACTAAACATAGAAAAAAACTTGTAAAGGCCTAACCAACGATCTTATACAAGCTCTATATTTGTTTGTAGTATGGTATTGTGTACTCAGTACCAGTGTCCTCGCGTGCTGTCTGTGCTCTATCTTCCATAAATGTATTGGACGTCTTTATTGTTTGTACTGAATTGTTTGCATGGCATTCATACAAGGCAATTTCACCGACCATACTATAATGCTATGATAATGTGCACTGACTTTGTTCGTTTGTGTATGCCATGTACATATGTCAACGTGTGTGTGCGCGCGCTCTCGCGTGTCTGTGCGTACGTCCGTCAAACTCGTTTAATAAATTCAATATTAAACGGGCACTCATGTAAAATCCTCTATAAGTATATGTCATCTCTTAGTTTTTCACTGGCAGTTCCGATACATGATTTATAGTTTTATAATTTCTATATTGTGTATGTGCAAAGGTTTCCTTCCTGTAATTGCGTTTTGGCTTTCTATTGTTTTATAAATAAAACATGAGAATATGATCCTATAGAAATCACAGTACCCAAACGCAATGACATCGTAGACCCGCATAGTGGTGAAATGAAGACTGCGTTACTGACTTTGAACGGTCGATAGGCAATAAGGCCAACAGATTAACGGAAGTACATCAGGATTGGTATTTGTTTAATAGCAATTATCATATAAAATAAACAACCAAAAGAAGGTATGTCCTGACTATAGTTACGTGCCAGGGATAGCTATTTTAAACTTGGCGCCAACATTTTTTTTAATGCTTTTCAAAAGGACTAACATGACATATTGTAATTTATAATTATTAATTATTGCGTTTTATTATAAGAAACTGTTACTTTCATATCTACATGTATATCATTTTCTGTTTTAAATTGGTAATTTTATAGCTTTTTTAAAATAGATTTAGCCACAAAGCCTGATCTTCTCCATTTAAGGTTAGCTTGTCTCGATTTTATGTGTACCAATGTCATTGCTATTATCATGTATTCAGCGCCCAAATTAAAAAGAAAACGTAAACAATCCTAAATCGCTAACAATAAAGACAGATCTTATCCGTAGAAATTAAGTAATAGATAGAGTCTGGTCTCAGCGAGTTGGCTTATTTAAACACCGAGATGGGCGTAACCCATCGAGGTGTTTAAATAACCAACGAGCTGAGACAGACTCTATTTTTTTTGTAGCATGGTGTACTTAGTGACACTGTGACGTCTTGTGACCGTACTCTAAATTCCAATATTTGGTAGTTGTAGTACGGTATAGCCACGCCCCTTTAGTAACACTAACTTAAACGATTTAATGATCTGCATTCAGCAAAGGAAATGTCACCGACCATGCTACAACTAATATAAACTAAGATTGTGTTGTAAAGCTATAAAAAATATACATAATTAGAAATACCTTGGGCTGGGACTTTTCAGTACGATTCATGATGATACCGAACAACTACAGCAGTCTCAGGCAAAAAGAAAAAACAATCTAGGGTACGACTAGAATACTTAACATAAGAAATGACTTTAATCCTGGCTAATACTTAGAGGTTATATATGTATTTAGAAAATTACAAATCTATCACATTGAATTTTTGTTCCCATGGCTTCCTTGATAATTAGATAATCAAATTTCACACTCTTTCATCCAGATTCGTTCCATATTTTATCATATACATGTGTCACAGACTAAAATATGGAATGGGAATTTAGAGCAGAGTGGAATGCGATTGGAATCAAAATCTCATACCATAATGGCATTCTAATTCCATTCCATCCCAGGTTTTAGACTATGCCGATTTATACACGGTGAATTTAAACCATACGTTTTGTACCTCGACACCGCAATACAATTTCTCAAATAACTCGCTGTAAAATTGTTAATTGTTGTTGCAATGTGTTAATCACATGAAAAATACTCTTCTTCTGAAAATCTAACACGAGCTTCATCGGATACTTTAAAGTGACCAGATCGTAATGACAAATGACCACATCATAATGTAAAGCGACCACATCATAATGTAAAGCGACCACATCATAATGTAAAGTGACCACATCATAATAAAAGTGACCACATCATAATGGAAAATGACCATCAAAGTCGTGTTTGGCGTTCAATTTAGCATTCCTATTCCAAGCCTCGTTAGAGCAGGGGTCAAACTCCCGACGACTGGAAAAGAGCATTCGTCACTCCATTATTCAAGAAAGGCGATAAGAGCAAAGCCTCCAATTGCACACGAGTGTCCCTGACATCCATTTGCTGTAAAGTCACCTGATGAAGTTTTTGAAAGAAATAATATTCAAATGACAGACAATATGGTTTCAGAAAGAAGAGATCCTGTGAGAACCAGCTCATAATCACGCTCCAGGGACTTAGAATCCGGTCTAAATGATAAACAACAGATAGATGTCGTTCTGCTCGACTTAAGCAAACCCTTCGACAAAGTCCCTCATAAGCGCCTTGCATACAAGCTGCACCACTACGGTGTCCGGGGCAAGACACTTGAGTAGATTAACAGCGATTTTAGCAGGAAGAAATCAACAGGTTGTGCTCGAAGGTCAATCATCTTCATCAGCTCCTCTCACTTCAGGTGTTCCCCAAGGGAACAGTTATGGGTCCCATGCTGTCTTGTTTACATAAACGACTTGCCGTCGAAAGTTGATTCACGAGTTAGCTCTTTGCTGACGACAGGCTTCTGCACAGAGTAAGCAACTCGGACAAAGACACATAACAATTACAAGCATACCTGGACCGTCTTCAACAATGGGGAAAAGGAATGGCTAATGGACTTTAACCCTGAGAAATGCGAGGCCATGCGAATAACAAATAAGAGACGGATTTTCCCAGCCATATACTCCATCCACGGGCAGGAACCTGAAAATGGCATCCAAGGCGAATTACTTGGGAGTATCTATTGATAGCACATTATCATGGAACAGCTATATATACTCGGTTACAAAGAATTCTAACAACATATCAGCGTTCCTTCGCAGAAACCTGTCCACATGCCCCAAACAAGTAAAATCAGCGTGCAACAAATCACTAGTACGTACACGGTTTGAGTATGCGTCGACTGTTTGGGATCCATCTACCAAATCAAACATTGCCAAGCTTGAAGCAGTACAACGCAGGGCAGCTCGGTTTACCAACCAGCAGTGTCACCACCATGCTTCAACATTTGGGATGGGAAGAACTTCAAGTCCGACATCAACAAACAAAAGCCGTCATGATGTACCGGATTGTACACCAGCTTGTTGAAATCCCAGCATCACCATACCTCCATCCGACAGGTGCTTACACTAGAGGAGAATCAAGCAGGCTCCTCACCCCCTTCACCCGAGTCAGTGCGTACAAGGACTTCTTCCCATCAGAAATCCGGCTTTGGAACTCCCTACCATCCAGCCAAGTCAACGCCCAATCATTCGATGCCTTCCGTGCAGGGATTGGTGCGGGGATTGCGTAGCCCCAATCAGAGATGTGTTTAACCAGTTTTCAACTGCACTTGGACCTTTTACCACATGTACATAGTTCACCGACTGTGCGAGTATGTTCCAGAGGAACCCGGCACAATATAGGAAACAGAAGGACATTTTATTTTGAACACACAACAAATTCATTATTATTAGTTGAATAAATGCATATATTGTAACGTTCATTTCGAATTGCGAACTGGCATCCAGTTTCCAGTTCGCAATTCGAATAGCGAACTGCGAACTGGGTCCTAACTTTATAATCATGCAATTGAAACATCTGTGAGGATTCGGGATAAAAGGGTTTACTGCTATAATAATATATCCAGTTTTGATAGTTTTAGGAAGAGTTGGCGTGCTGAAAGTAAGCATGAATGTATTAGTAGGATTGAGAATGCCACCCCGCCTTGTATTCAAACATACTACCTACGTCACACCAAGGGATTTGAGGTTAAGAGTCATTTCCTCAACGGTGCAGTGATCCAGTTCCCTAGAGCGTACCACACCTTTTGAGGTGTTGCGAGAGTTATGAGGTATTACCTCAACAGGAATATTGACAAAAGATCTGATGATTAGAAGATGGTCAGAGTGTGATTTTCGTTCACATTCGACATGAAATGTTTGGTCTTTTAGCTTCTTTACACTCCTCGGCTCACCGGCAATGCCGAGTAAAGATAAAACAGATGGCGAAAGAAGAGAGATTTGTAATGGGTCGAGATTCATCTAAAGAGATAATATTAAGAAATCGAGGCCAATTCAGATGTGATATGTCAGTGTCCGAGTCAGACTCAGAGTGATTTCTAAAACGTTTAGAACCGTAAGATGAATTTGATGGAGTAGCTGTAGTTGTGCGTTTTTTGTCCCATAATGGGGAATTGGTATTCATTCTTCACGCTTCTCACCCACCTCTGAGTCCAACAAGGGGACATTTGCTGTGGATATCCGACGGACGAAATGCCAAGAATACGTGAAGAGTATACTCATATAAAGTAAACGCATCAGACCCCCCCCCCCCCCCCCCCATACCACCCAGCGGACAAAACCCTTAATTAAGCAAAGTACGAAAAGAACTGAGAATGCAAGGTTTGATAGGAAAGACTATGAATAACTGCACGATTGCTGGACATTTAAAATTTCCATAAATTTGACATAGTTTTAGCCAACTTGGCGATCTTGGGCCTACAAAAATATTAGAGGGTCGATCCATTCCAAATATATTGTGATCGATTGTCATTAAAGGGAATGTAGTGATACAGCCAAACCATCTTTATTATTGAGAGTTCTGAAAAACTTGAATGAAGGTGAAAGAATTATCAAAATCGGATGATAAACAAAGAAGATATGATCATTTGAAGTTTCTGTTGAAACTGATATGAAAGCGATCATTTTGAGAGTTATGACATCACGGTTCTAAATTACCATATATGGAATATTTATAAAAATGAAAATTTACTGATATATAGGGAAAAAATGACAGCAACTGTATAAAAAATATGTAATACTTAATGGCAATATTGCTTTACATGATCAGTAAAAAATGCATTCATTTGCAGTGATTTTCTTCGTTTTAAATGATATGTATCAATATTCCATATTTGGTAATATGGAACTATGATGTCATAGTTCTAAAAATGGCGGCTCCCATATTTGTTTTAGAACAACCTTTAAATGGTCATATCTTTTTTGTTTATCATCCGATTTTGACAATTCTTTCACCTTTTCCAAGTTTTTTCAGAACTCTAAATAATAGCTAGAGCTTGTTTGGCTGTGTCGCTACATTCCCTTTAAACTGTTTCAAATTTAGACTAGAAAATTATGTCATGTACAGAGTGGCGTGTATTAAGTAGGCTTCCGGGAACAAGATGTACAAGAGGGCCTGTATCATTCTATTGGCTTGAATAGTCTAAGGCCTACTGGAAAACATTTTTTTTAAAAATTAACGGCTATAAACCTGATGTGTCTAGTCTGATCAGTGAGGTCTTTCGTTGATGGTTTATCCTCAGATATCCATCAAAAACTACAACAGAAGACCGACCAAAGTGTTTTGTTATGAAGGAACAATACTCTGTGCAGATTGCCTCATATGTTAGGCCGCGTGTCCATGGTATTCTTTGAATTAATGCAACACCATCAAGAACGTATATCACATCATCCGGTTCTTTGTAATCTGAGTCCGTACCAGCGAAGCTCCAAAGCGCATCGGCGAGTTGCGGTTTGTTAGCAGCTATAATCAAACCATCAGTGTCAAAAAATGCCGGAGGATATGTACATAATTCGTAAGAGAATGTATCAGACAGTTCCTCGGGTGCAACTATACCGCGTACTGATCATTGTCGTCTTGGTATCTAGTGTTTTTGCCTGGTTTTTGAATGCAAGGTTGATATTCAACTTGCATTCATATTCATTGCTTTTGGCGCCTCCTCATCGCCATCATAGTCATTGCTTTTGGCGCCTCCTCATCGCCAACCTACATTTGTTCTCATAGATCGAGGCTTCAAGTCGTACATGTATGCTGACCTATTCTAGACGACAACTATAATGCAAATAAACAGGTCCAGAAACTCTACGAAAATCTCATTATGTACGAGTTGTGGGCGAACATTTTTTCAAGCCAGTTTTTGCAAGGTTTTCTAATCAAGGGATGTCCTTCGCTTGACAACGACTATTATTATATTCGTGCAAAGAGCCGATTACTCACCCAAATTAAACGAGATTTCCGGGGAAGAGTTGTTTCAGTATATTTGTATATAGCTACAACTATTTCAAAAGGGTTTTAGTGATTGACGATGTCAGTGAATTATTAATGATAAAATGAAATAAAGAAACATGTTTAGACATCACTGGATTGTTATGCTGTTGAAAAATAGTATATATCAAAATCTTGTTATCGTTATATCTCCTGTATAGAATGTGAAAACAACATTAATATTGCTTTATTATGTATAATTGTATATTACAACAACTATTTCGAAAGGTTTTTAAAGACTGACGATGTCAATGAATTATTTTTAATGATAAGATGAATTAAAGAAACATGTTTAGACACCACTGATTGTTATTCTGTTCAAATATACTATACTATAGTATAGAACTCTTGTTATCGTTATATCTCCTGTATAGAACGTGAAAACCAACATTAACTATTGCTTTATTATGTATAATATGTATATTACAACAACTATTTCGAAAGGTTTTTAGTAGATTGACGATGTCAGTGAATTATTATTAATGATAAGATGAAATAAAGAAACATGTATAGACACCACTGGATTGTTATCTGTTGGAATATAGTATATACTAGAATTTCTTGTTATCGTTATATAAGATCGGATTTGATCAAAACGTTCATAGATTGTAGAGTTCAGAGTCTAGTTGCGCAAGAACGTTAACACGTGTCCCTACGTCCTGACGTCTTGACGTCACAATGTTATTCAAAAACCCCGATCTTCTTCTCACAGACTCGAATTTATTAAGTTGTTTTACCTATGAAATCAATCAGTGTCAGTCAACACTGACAGTTTTAAACAACATGCCGTCATCCAAAATGGCCACATCGCCGAACCGTTGTGACGTACATGACGTCATCCAATTTGGAAAAAAGCCGTGTTCGATCAGGCTCTGATCAAAATCTATTGATTCATAACACGTGTCAAGCTCCAGATCTATCTGGAGTTTTTCAATTCATAACATGTGTCAAGCTCCAAATTATCAGTATTCATTCATAACAAGTGTCATTCTCCAGATTATCTGAGTTTTCATTCATAATGACAAATGTTTAAACCGAGTTGCAATTTTTTTAGGATGTTTATTTTTATTTGCATGCATATTTTAAAAATGTTTTTATGTCCATTTTCATAAATAAATTATGGAGTTTTAAGCCTATTACTTTTCTTCAGTAAATGTTTGGTGAATTCGGGCACTGTACTTAGAAACAGATTTAATGTTTTGTTTGTAAACATGTATTTCGAAATAGACTAAATCATGAAACTGCACATGGATGCGGCATTTTAACCTACTTCGTCCATCTAGGTTCTGTTCAGTATTCTTGCTTTTTTTATCAAAAGTATGGCCACTTTTACCCGTGTATTTACCTTACTAGTCAATTTCAGTTGTTTTTCTCCCACCTATAAATTTGATATTTGTAGTTTTTAATAAATACTACAGTATTTTTTTGTTTTTCATGTGTGGGACAGACATAGGGAAGTTGATTCAACAGGTATTGCCCCCTTGTTATTTGTCCCTGCAGCAGATGGTGTTCTTCTAGGTTACGCCACTGACCTCTGGTTATAGAATGTCTGTCTACAAAATGTACAAAGAAATTGCTTTGTTACTTAATAATTGCTCTACCTTTCTCACCGGTCTTATATGTCTGTTGACAATTTCATCAAGTCTTTAATATGTTTATTTTTTCCTTAATTTTCCCCTTCCTTGACTATTGGAGGCAATATTTCGGAAAAGAACTTGCCCACAAGTAACTGACTACTAATTTAATACGTGTAGTAGTCCCATAACACTTGGAATTCCTCCCATTGTAACAGATTTAAAGCCGTTGTAACAGATTGTCCGTCATTTGGCCATTGACTTTTTGATGTTAACACGCTAACATCTTCATTATATATTCGAATTTTACCAAACTTGGTCAGTGTCTTCTTATCCATGAGAGCTCGGACAAGTTTGATACATCGTTATTGCCCTTGATTTAATAAAAAATCCAATAGTTCGCCTTGTGAACACACTAGCGTCTTCATTGTGCATCCGATATTTACTAAAACTTGGTCAGAGTCTTTATATTAATGAACGGTCAGACAAGTTCGAAAACCACCCATATCGGATAATAAACGCAAAAGGTATTGCCCTTGATTTAATGGAAAATCCTATATTTTGCATTGTGAACACTTGCCCCTTCATTTTTGCATCCGATCCTTACCGTGCTTGGCCAGAGTCTTTATATTAATGAAGGCTCAGACAAGTTTGAAAATAACCCATATCGGTTAATAAAATTCAGAGTTATTGCCCTTGATTTAATGGAAAAATCCCATATTTTGCCATGTGAACTCTTAATATAAGCCCCCTCACTGTGCATCCAGTCTTTACCACACTTGGTGACAGTCTTTATATTAACGTGAGCGTGTACCATACCATACTGAAAACTACAAATATCGTATAATAAACCGACAGTTATTGCCCTTGATTTAATGACAAATGTCCTATATTTGCCTCGTAAACATATCTTTCATTTGATCTTTACTGAAGTTAGTCAATATATTTATATTAATAGAAGCTTGGACAAGTTCAAAACCAGCTGCATCAGACGACTAGACACATCAGAGTTATAGCCCTTGTTTTTAAAAAAAAAAAAAAGTTTACCGGTAGGCCTTAGACTATTCAAGCCAGTAGTGTGATACAGGCCCTCTTGTGCATCTTGTTCCCGAAAGACTACTTAATACACGATACTCTGTAAATGACATAATTTTAGACATGGAGGTCATCTTGAATGACAGTTTGGCCATAAAACACAAATCTGTCTATCCATCAGCAAGCTTCATAAAAATAATATTCTAGCCTAGATTTGAAACCGTTTAATGACAAATGATCTCAATATATTTGGAATGGATCGACCCTCTAAGATTTTTGTAGGTCGCCCAAGATCGCCATGTTGGCTAAAACTATTGCCACTATTTATGGAATATGTTAAATGTCCAGCAATCGTGCAAATAATCATACAGTCTTTCCTATCAAACCTTGCAGTCTCAGTACTTTCAGTACTTTGATCTTTCTGAAGGATTTTGGTCCGTCATTGACTGTACTAATTGACATTCCGATTCCTTTCATCTACATCAACTACATTGTCAGCGGTCACGCCACTCTGCACTACTAAATAGAGTATCAATTTCCACAAATGGTGACCTCTCTGTCAGAAATATGCTGCTAGAAACGTTTCATGTCACGATTATCGCTGCACTTTCTGGCTTCATGTTGTTCGCTGGCAACGTGCTGAACCCCTGTAAATTGCTGCATTGCATCACACATTCTTGCGCAAACCAGGAGTCGAACAGAGACACAGGTCTTTTGAAAATCTGTCATACCTCTGCCCTCTGTAAGACCACCTGACGTCTTCAAACTTCTCATTAACATTTGTTCTATAACTAGGTTCTGTTGAAAGTCCCGCCAGTATCTATCACTCCCTTCTGACAACATGATATCCTTGCTCAAAGATGACTTTACACGTGAGGATGATCAATTTTTTAGAGCAGCCATATTCTGTAGATAGAGGTACACTGACTTTGTGTAAAGATTGTGTCCGGATGATGCAATAATACGAAGCATGTCAGAAAATGCAAGACGGTGAAAAGACCAATTTCCATTTCGTTCAGCCTTAATAAACATCAACAGAATGTCGACCATTTCCAAATACATAAGCCACAGTCTAGATGTTCGAGAGCTTTTCAAATGATGATTTAAACTGAATAAGTTTGGTCATTTAGCTCGGTTAGTGAGCTATGTTCACATGCAGATTTCAAATCTGTTCTTTGTTCAAGAAGGTCGTCCAATAACCAGATACTACACTCGGGTTATTTGACGTTAAGGGCTCTTGCACGTCAGAGGGAAGTAAATTATCCTCAACATATTGAACCATAATGTCACCAGACTGATTCTGTTGGGACTGGGATACAGTAAATTTGGGACTTAAAACTGCATCTATCAGAATATGCCCTCTAATGGCTCGTGAGATGGCCTTTCCGCTTAGAATATGACTTACTGCTGTATCTACATATATGATACCAGCAGTTCTTGTAGCCCTGAACCTCCCATCAAATTACCAATGCTTCCCAAAAAGCTCATCTCTACATGATGTAACCCTCTCCCCACCCACCCCCTTCTAGCCATTAGCACAGTATCGTTCAGTAAACTGTTAGGTACCGACCATTTTGATTTCTGGAGGGCCCTGGGATTTCTTTTGAAAAAAATTCTGGCCCTTGAATTGCTGAAAAAAAAATATCCTGGCTCTGCCTTGAGGGAAAAAAAATAAACAGTCCCTCAAAAAATAATCCAGCCTTCTCTCACATTTCTTGGAAAAAAAAATCTGGGCGGAGTTCAATTAGAGAAAAAACATAATCTGGCTCCCTCTTTATTCTGTGATAAATGACGTAATCGACTCAATCAGCCAATGGATTTCAACATGGAAATATTTAACCACAACTTCTGCTCAAACGTTTATCGAAATCTCTAGTTGAAATGCATTTAGAAGACAGTGATAGTATTCATGGTTGTAATAAATGTGATGTATATAGATCATGGTAGTAATAAATGTAGTATACATTAGTCATGGTAGTTTAGTTATAAATGTGATAAATGTGGTATACACTGGCAAAGGTGGTAGTAAATGTGTTGTATAAAGTGTTATAAAGTGGTCTTGGTAGTAATTTGGTATACTATTAGTCATGGTAGTAACAAAATGTGACATTCATATAAAGTCATGGTTATACTAAATGTGGTACAACCGTAAGGCTATTATTGTTTGATAATTTGCTTTTACGATCACTCCTATGACAAAACGAAATTAGGGTATTTTATTTTATCGTAGGGAATTTAATAGTTTATTGTTCTTTTTTACCTCCTCCCAGATTTTAATAGAACATTTCATTCTCTTCTTTTCAAATAAAATAATTAAACTATGCTTTATCTATTTTTTATTTGTTTAGTTTGTTCCTTTCCCTCTTACAGCTATTTTCTGTGTAACTGTTGATCGTTCGTAAAACAAATAAGGGACAGTGCATATTTGTCAACTTTCTAAGGCTATTAATTTTATTATACTGAAAAATATCTTTGAAAAACATATTTGGTTCTGCTAAATATTCCTTTGAAATAAAACATGAGAAAACATTATTACTTCTCTTTGTTCAAAATCACTATTCTCAGCACTTAGAAAATAAATGTGCAGATGGTTCTTAGTGTCTTTCGGAATCTTCAGCTGTGAACCCATGAGTAAATTTTTCAACTCATCTTCAAAAAGTTGTGCAAAACTGTGTCC
Source organism: Cyrtodaria siliqua (assembly GCA_037043455.1). Lineage (NCBI taxonomy): Eukaryota > Metazoa > Mollusca > Bivalvia > Adapedonta > Hiatellidae > Cyrtodaria > Cyrtodaria siliqua. Next base: position 27,549 of record JAWPHD010019286.1, read on the forward strand.
GCCTTTTTAGTAAATGTTGACTGATTTTCATTTGCGCATGTATACATGCACTGTTCAGCATAGGACACCCCAATAGTCATATAAACTTGCTTTGACTTCACAATCATAAGACAGTACAAAATTATACTGGGATGACATTACAAACAAAGACCACTTCCATGGAGACATTACAAGCGATGAGGTATTACAAAAATGGGAAAATAACAGTCTGTGCAAACTTAACATTGGTGTTTGACATGAGGTAAAACACCACTCATTCATTCATTCATTGACATGAGGTATATTATTAATAAAATGGTATCAGTGGTCATGGTAGTTAATACATGTAGTATGCACTAGCTCATGATAGTAATACATGGGGTATTCATTCAGTGGTCACATGGTAGTAATGAATGGGATATTCAGTGGTCATGGTAGTAATACTTGTGATATACAGTGGTCATGGTAGTAATACTTGTGATATACAGTGGTCATGTCAGTATGATATGGTAAAGAGTAGCCATGATAGTTATACATATGATGTATTTTGGACATGTTAGTAATCAATGTGGATGTACTTTTGGACATGCTAGTAATCAATGTGGTATGCAGTGGTCATGGTAGTATACTATTACAATACAACGGTCCTGGTACTTGTGCGATGGACTTTGTGAATATCATCGACAAGTAAGTGGACTTAAACCCAAGCATTCAGTAGGCCCTACCACCATTATGTATACACTGTAGACAGTTAACACTTCGTCTGCTTCAAGATAAGTATTTCAGCATTCTGACCAATTACTGTTCTTATTTTTACAGGTATACGATGCACCAACATTCAACATTTGACAGTTAGGAATAAGTTTTGTTCTAGAAAGTACAGAAAATAAATACATTATATAATTATTTTGATATATCTGTACAGAGTCATGTTATAGTGTATTTACATGCCACATTTTATGGTTTAAAAATGCCTTTATTATTTTGAAATTTGTGATAAACCTCTCTGAGCAGACTAATGCATAAAAATGATCAGAAAAGATTATCTGGGGCCATTTTTGTTTTACACTCAACGCTGCCTTTAAGAAGCAGCTTTGGCCACATGCAATGCCATGTTACAGACAAAGCTATGCGCTATATGCCAGTGTTAATAAGAAATGGTATGGAACATGGTAGTCATTGCCCAGCACAAGACAATCCCCTACCAAAACACAAACACAAGGGTAAGTGTGAGGCTTGGTCATCCTAGAAACCGGTTTAACCCCCCCCCCCCCCCCCCCCCCCCAGTGGCCTACTTTGCCACTGACCGTTTCAAAGGCGGTAGCCCTATCGTCACACCCTTTTGTATTTGTGATGTTATTACTTTTGCCTTCTTGTTTGTCTGTTTGCATGTTTGTTTCTGCGTTTTGTGGTTGACTGTCCTCCTTGAATGCTACTTTCCCTGTCCGATCTTTTTATATTTCTTTTCAATCAATTCATAATTTAGAAGAGCAAAAGGCGGCTGACATAGACTCAATCAAACAAGGACAAGCATAACTAAAGATTAATACCAACACATGGAGTTCCATCCACCAATATGAAAATATCCATATTAAACAAGATCCAATATTCAAAGTAAATTTTAAATAAGGACTTCTGTCTCACCATCCCTGGATGCAGTTTATTCACATGGTTGGTGAGACAGAAGTCCTATTTAAAATTACTTTGAATATTGGATCTTGGTTAATATGGATATTAGTTCATATTTGGTGGATGGAACTCCATGTGTTGGTATTCATACTTTAGTTACTGCTTGTCCTTGTTTGATTTCTATGTCAGCGCCTTTTGCCTCTTCTAAATTATGAATTGATTGAAAAGAAATATAAAAAGATCGGGACAGGGAAAGTAGCATTCAAGGAGGACAGTCAACCACAAAACAGCAGAAACAACACACATGCAAACAGACAAACAAGAAGGCAAAGTAATCAACATCACAAATACAAAAGGGTTGACGATAGGGCTACCGCCTTGAAACTGGTCAGTGGCAAAGTAGGCCACTGGGGGGGGGGGGGGGGGGGGGGGGGTTAAACCGGTTCTAGGATGACACAAGCCTCACACTTACCCTTGTGTTTGTGTTTAGGGGATTGTCTTGTGCTGGGCAATGACTGACCATGTTCCATACCATTCTTATTAACACTGGCATATAGCGCATAGCTTTGTCTGTAACATGGCATTGCATGTGGCCAAAGCTGCTTCTTAAAGGCCAGCGTTGAGTGTAAAACAAAAATGGCCCCAGATAATCTTTTCTGATCATTTTATGCATTATGCTGCTCAGAGAGGTTTATCACAAATTTCAAAATAATAAAGCATTTTTAAACCATAAAAATGTGGCATGTAAATACACTAAACATGACTCTGTACAGATATATCAAAATAATTCATATAATGTATTTATTTTCTGTACTTTCTAGAACAAAAACTTTATTCCTAACTGTCAATGTTGAATGTTTGTGCATCTATACCTGTAAAAATAAGAACAGTAATTGGTCAGAATGCTGAAATACTTATCTTGAAGCAGAACGAAGTGTTAACTGTCTACAGTGTCATACATAATGGTGGTAGGGCCTACTGAATGCTTGGGTTTAAGTCCACTTACTTGTCGATGATATTCACAAAGTCCATCGCACAAGTACCAGGACCGTTGTATTGTAATAGTATACTACCATGACCCACTGCATACCCACATTGATTACTAGCATGTCCAAAGTACACTCCACATTGATTACTAACATGTCCAAAATACATCATATGTATAACTATCATGGCTACTCTTTACCATATCATACTGACATGACCACTGTATATCACAAGTATTCACTACCATGACCACTGTATATCACAAGTATTACTACCATGACCACTGAATATCCCATTCATTACTACCATGACCACTGAATGAATACCCCCATGTATTACTATCATGAGCTATGCATACTACATGTATTACTACCATGACCACTGATACCATTTTATTAATAATATACCTCATGTCAATGAATGAATGAATGAGTGGTGTTTTACCTCCATGTCAAACACCAATGTTAAGTTTGCACAGACTGTTATTTTCCCCATTTTTGTAATACCTCATCGCTTGTAATGTCTCCATGGAGTGGTCTTGTTTGTAATGTCATCCCAGTATAATTTGTACTGTCTTATGATTGTGAAGTCAAAGCAAGTTTTATATGACCTATTGGGGTGTCCTATGACTGAACAGTGCATGTATACATGCGCAAATGAAAATCAGTCAACATTTACTAAAAAGGCGGACACAGTTCTGCACAACTTTTTGAAGATGAGTTGAAAATTTACTCATGGGTTCACAGCTGAAGATTCCGAAAGACACTAAGAACCATCTGCACATTTATTTTCTAAGTGCTGAGAATAGTGATTTTGAACAAAGAGAAGTAATAATGTTTTCTCATGTTTTATTTCAAAGGAATATTTAGCAGAACCAAATATGTTTTTCAAAGATATTTTTTCAGTATAATAAAATTAATAGCCTTAGAAGTTGACAAATATGCACTGTCCCTTATTTGTTTTACGAACGATCAACCAGTTACACAGAAAATAGCTGTAAGAGGAAAGGAAACAAACAAAAATAAAAAATTGATAAGCATAGTTTAATTATTTTATTTGAAAAGAAGAGAATGAAATGTTCTATTAAAATCTGGGAGGAGGTAAAAAAACAATAAACTATTAAATTCCCTACGGAAAAATAAAATACCTAATTTCGTTTCTGTCATAGGAGTGATCGTTAAAACAAATTATCAAACAATAATAGCCTCTACGTGTACCACATTTAGTATAACCATGACTTTATATGAATGTCACATTTGTTACTACCATGACTAATGTATACCAAATTACTACCAAGACCACTTTATAACACTTTATACAACACACTTTACTACCCACCTTTGCCAGTGCTATACCACATTTATCACATTCGATAACTAAACTACCATGACTAATGTATACTACATTTATTACTACCATGATCTATATACATCACATTTATTACAACCATGAATACTATCACTGTCTTCTAAAATGCATTTCAACTAGAGATTTCGATAAACGTTTGAGCAGAAGTTGTGGTTAAATATTTCCATGTTGAATCCATTGGCTGATTGAGTCGATTTACGTCATTTCATCACCAGAATAAAAGAGGGAGCCAGATTATGTTTTTTCTCTAATTGAACTCCGCCAGATTTTTTTTTCCAAGAATGTGAGAGAAGGCTGGATTATTTTTTGAGGGACTGTTTATTTTTTTTCCCTCAAGGCAGAGCCAGGATATTTTTTTTCAGCAATTCCAAGGGCCAGAATTTTTTTTCAAAAGAAATCCCAGGCCCTCCAGAAATCAAAATGGTCGGTACCTAACAGTTTACTGAACGATACTGTGCTAAGGCTAGAAGGGGGTGGTGGTGGGAGAGGGTTACACTCATGTAGAGATGAGCTTTTTGGGAAGCATTGGTAATTTGATGGGAGGTTCAGGGCTACAAGAACTGCTGGTATCATATATGTAGATACAGCAGTAAGTCATATTCTAAGCGGAAAGGCCATCTCACGAGCCATTAGAGGGCATATTCTGATAGATGCAGTTTTTAAGTCCCAAAATTTACTGTATCCCAGTCCCAACAGAATCATCTGGTGACATTATGGTTCAATATGTTGAGGATAATTTACTTCCCTCTGACGTGCAAGAGCCCCTTAACGTCAAATAACCCGAGTGTAGTATCTGGATTATTGGACCGACCCCTTCTTGAAACAAAGAACAGACAATTTGAAATCTGCATGTGAACATAGCTCACTAACCGAGCCTAAATGACAAACTTATTCAGTTTAAATCATCATTTGAAAAGCTTCGAACATCTAGACTGTGGCTTATGTATTTGGAAATGGTCGACATTCTGTTGATGTTTATTAAGGCTGAACGAAATGGAAATTGGTCTTTTCACCGTCTTGCTTTTTCTGACATGCTTCCGTATATTGCTATCATCCGGACACAATCTTTACACAAAGTCAGTGTACCTCTATCTACAGAATATGGCTGCTCTAAAAAATTGATCATCCTCACGTGTAAAGTCACTTTGAGCAAGGATATCATGTTGTCAGAAGGAGTGATAGATACTGGGCGGGGACTTTCAACAGACCTAGTTATAGAACAAATGTTAATGAGAAGTTTGAAGACGTCAGGTGGTCTTACAGAGGGGCAGAGGTATGACAGATTTTCAAAGACCTGTGTCTCTGTTCGACTCACTGGTTTGCGCAAGAATGTGTGATGCAATGCAGCAATTTACAGGGGTTCAGCAACGTTGCCAGCGAACAACATGAAGCCAGAAAGTGCAGCGATAATCGTGACATGAAACGTCTAGCAGCATTTCTGACAGAGAGGTCACCATTTGTGGAAATTGATACTCTATTTAGTAGTGCAAGTGGCGTGACCGCTGACAATGTAGTTGATGTAGATGAAAGGAATCGGAATGTCAATAGTACAGTCAATGACGGACCAAAATCCTTCAGAAAAGATCAAAGTACTGAAAGTACTGAGGCAACTTGCAAGTTTGATAGGAAAGACTGTATGATTATTTGCACGATTGCTGGACATTTAACATTTCCATAAATATGGCATAGTTTTAGCAACATGGCGATCTTGGGCGACCTACAAAAATCTTAGAGGGTCGATCCATTCCAAATATATTGAGATCATTTGTCATTAAACGGTTTCAAATCTAGGCTAGAATATTATTTATGAACTTGCTGTTGATAGACAGATTTGTGTTTTATGGCACAAACTGTCATTCAAGATGACCTCCATGTCTAAAATTATGTCATTTACAGAGTATAGTGTATTAAGTAGTCTTTCGGGAACAAAGATGCACAAGAGGGCCTGTATCACACTACTGGCTTGAATAGTCTAAGGCCCTACCGGTAAACTTTTTTTTTTTTTTAAAAACAAAGGCTATAACTCTGATGTGTCTAGTCGTCTGATGCAGCTGGTTTTGAACTTGTCCAAGCTTCTATTAATATAAATATATTGACTAACTTCAGTAAGATCAAATGAAAGATATGTTTACGAGGCAAATATAGGACATTGTCATTAAATCAAGGGCAATAACTGTCGTGTTTATTATACGATATTTGGTAGTTTTCAGTATGGTATGGTACACGCCTCACGTTAATATAAAGACTGTCACCAAGTGTGGTAAAGACTGGATGCACAGTGAGGGGGCTATATTAAGAGTTCACATGGCAATAAATAGGGATTTTTCCATTAAATCAAGGGCAATAACTCTGAATTTTATTAACCGATATGGGTTATTTTCAAACTTGTCTGAGCCCTTCATTAATATAAAGACTCTGGCCAAGCACCGGTAAGGATCGGATGCAAAATGAAGGGGCAAGTGTTCACAATGCAAAATATAGGATTTTCCATATAAATCAAGGGCAATACCCTTTTGCGTTTATTATCCGATATGGGTGGTTTTCGAACTTGTCCTGACCGTTCATTTAATATAAAGACTCTGACCAAGTTTAGTAAATATCGGATGCACAAATGAAGACGCTAGTGTGTTCACAAGGCGAACTATTGGATTTTTTATTAAATCAAGGGCAATAACTGATGTATCAAACTTGTCGAGCTCTCATGGATAAGAAGACACTGACCAAGTTTGGTAAAATTCGAATATATAATGAAGATGTTAGCGTGTTAACATCAAAAAGTCAATGGCCAAATGACGGACAATCGTGTTAAAACGGCTTTAAATCTGTTACCAATGGTAGGAATTCACAAGTGTTATGGACCTACTACACGTATTAAATTAGTAGTCAGTTACTTGTGGGCAAGTTCTTTTTCCGAAATATTGCCTCCAATAGTCAAGGAAGGGGAACTCAATAAAGGAAAAAAATAATACTTTAAAGACTCTTGATGAAATTGTCAACAGACATATAAGACCTCGGTGAGAAAGGGTAGAGCAATTATTAAGTAACAAAAGCAATTTCTTTGTACATTTTGTAGACAGGACATTCTATAACCAGAGGTCAAGTGGCGTAGAACCTAGAAAAACACCATCTGCTGCAGGGACAAATAACCAAGGGGCAATACCTAGGTTGAATCAACTTCCCTATGTCTGTCCCACACATTGAAAAACAAAAAAATACTGTAGTATTTATTAAAAACTACAAATACAAATTTATAGGTGGAAAAAAACAACTGAAAATTGACTATAAGTAAAATACACGGGTAAAAGTGGCATACTTTTGACTAAAAAAAAGCAAGAAACAGAAACAGAACCCGATGATGGACGAAGTAGGTTAAAATGCCGCATCCATGTGCAGTTTCATGATTTAGTCCAATTTCGAAACTTACATGTTTACAAACAAAACATTAAATCTTTTTCTAAGTACACGTGCCCGAATTCACCAAACATATACTGAGAAAAGTAATAGGCTTAAAACTCCATAATTTATAGTTATGAAAATGGACATAAAAACATTTTGTTAAAATATGCATGCAAATAAAAAATAACATCCTAAAAAAATGCAACTCGGTAGTTTAAAACATTTGTCATTATGAAATGAAATCAACTCAGATAATCTGGAGAATGACACTTGTTATGAATGAATACTGATAATATGGAGCACTTGACACATGTTATGAATGAAAACTCAGATAATCTGGAGCTTGACACGTGTTATGAATCAATAGAAGATTTTGATCAGAGCCTGATTCGAACACGGGCTTTTCCAAATTGGAATGACGTCATGACGTCACAACGGTCGGCGATGTGGCCATTTTGATGACGGCATGTTGTTAAAAACTGTCAGTGTTGACTGACACTGATTGATTTCAGTAGTAAAACAACTTAATAAATTCGATCAGTGAATAAATCGGGGTGTTGATATACATTGTGACGTCTAGACGTCAGGACCGTAGGGACACGTGTGTAACGTTCTTGCGCAACTAGACTCTGAACTCTACAATCTATGAACGTTTTGATCAAATCCGATCTATATAAACGATAACAAGAAATTCTATATATACTATATTCCAACAGAATAACATCCAGTGGTGTCTAAACATGTCTTTCTTATTTCATCTTATCATTAATAATAATTCACTGACATCGTCATTCACTATAAAACCTTTCGAAATAGTTGTTGTAATATACAATATAATACTTAATAACGCAATGTTAATGTTGTTTTCACGTTCTATACAGGAGATATAACTGATAACAAGAGTTCTATATATATATACTATATTTGAACAGAATAACAATCAGTGGTGTCTAAACATGTTTCTTTAATTCATCTTATCATTAATAATAATTCATTGACATCGTCAGTCTTTTAAAAACCTATCGAAATAGTTGTTGTAATATACAATTATACATAATAAAGCAATATTAATGTTGTTTTCACATTCTATACAGGAGAATATAACGATAACAAGATTTTTGATATATACTATTTTTTCACAGCATAACAATCCAGTGATGTCTAAACATGTTTCTTTATTTCATTTTATCATTAATAATTCACTGACATCGTCAATCACTAAAACCCTTTTGAAATAGTTGTAGCTATATACAAATATACTGAAACAACTCTTCCCCGGAAATCTCGTTTAATTTGGGTTGAGTAATCGGCTCTTTGCACGAATATAATAATAGTCGTTGTCAAGCGAAGACATCCTTGATTAGAAAACCTTGCAAAAACTGGCTTGAAAAAATGTTCGCCACAACTCCGTACATAATGAGATTTTCGATAGAGTTTCTGGACCAGTTTATTTGCATTATCGTTG
>JAWPHD010019287.1:0-36367 GCA_037043455.1 Cyrtodaria siliqua
CACGGGACCGTCATGTTTACGTTCCCTGTGACGAACGAGACTAAAGGGAATGTGTCTTGCCCAAGAACACAGTGACAAAACCCAGCCACTGTGGTGCGGCTTGAATCGGGTTCTCGAGTTTCAAGTCCACCATGCTATCCACTGGGCCACACCAGCCCTTTAGATAGTATTTGGTAATAGGGAGTCTTTAACCCACTAAGCACGACTGTAATAGCCTTTATGTCCGTTGTAAACCCAGATCAGCCTGCGAGTCACTCGCAGGCTGATCGGGGTTTTCAATGTCTGGCTGCTGATCAGTCATTTTCCACAAAACATCCCCTTTGTCACATAAATGGAATGGTCTTAATTCAAAGAAAGAACAGTCCATTATATATATGTAGGGGGTTAATGGTTAATGACACATCATTTTACCACCAAGTTACACTAGCACTTGTTATGTTGTTGGGGGCATATTTATATAAGTTTTACCTAAGATGTCCCACGTGCATCTCTTTAGCAATATTTGGTGATGAGAAGTCTATCACAACCCGACGTTTCACCGTGAGACGTGGCGGCCTGACACCGTGCTTCAGGATCTCTGTGATCTGCTGTGCCACGTAAGTCTTGTTCAAGAACACGTTGATGAAACCTGGACCGGCCACCTCTACCTGAAGTCATTCAATACAAGGTGTAATGAATTATTTCTAACTTTATCTAATGATGTTTCTAGTAATTTCGTGCATTTGGTTGCAAAGTTCTATCATCTAAAAAATATTTAAATGGATTTAAAATATCAAAAAATTTATATAAAATATAGAGGATCTTACATGAGTCACTGTGTATTATCTGTGTTAATAAACAAGTTGGATAAAATGATAGGATAGGAGACTCTGCCGAGTACCCTATCTTTTTATTAAACAAGTTTCTTAAAGTCAATAATACACAGTCATAAATGTAAGATTCTATTTATCACACAACACACCTACGATGTTATAGTTTCATTTTAATATTGACAGGAATAAAGAATATTGATATTACCTTTTCAAAGAAGTTCGCTGATGAGATTTGTTCTTTGATTTTATTTCCCACTTGTTGTGGCGTGGCTTTGATGCCCTGAGCTTTCAGTTTCTGCAAAACAATAGCTAATTGACATTGAAATCCAGGGAAGAACAATTGTTAATATTTTTTATTTTTAAAGAGATAAGGCAATCTTGAATTATTTATTAAGCTTTCAGGGTTTTCATTAAGAAATCGCTGGTCAAACTGATCATTTCTAGTGAGAATTGGGCCAGCTCAAATATCCTAAGGTTTAAACAAGAGGCCCAAGAGGGCCTGTGGACGCTCTACTGGCTAACATGGCTCTTATAACATCAATGAAGCGAGTGACTGCCATTTATGTTTGAAAGTTTCGGGCAAAAACAGCTTTTTAACTTAATCAAGGGCCATAACTAAAGAATACCGTATTAACGAGGCAAAATATAGCATTTTTAACTAAATCAAGAGCCATAACTCCTCTGTTACTGGTCCGACTGGTCCAACATAGAGCTAAAAAAAAAAAAAAAAAAAAAAAAAAATTATAATAATAATTGAAATAAAATTACTAATAATATAAAATCTGGTAAAGTTTGGCAAAGAGAAGGCCCTAAATCAAGGGCCATAACTCCGCTGTTACTGGTCCGATCTAGTTGGTTTTCAAACTTGACCAAGCTTTCATAGACATTAACAATCTGATGAAGTTTGGTAAGGATTGGATGAAAAATGATGGCCCTATTGTCTTAACGAGGCAAAATATATCATTTTGAAGTAAATCAAGGGCCATAACTCCGATGTTACTGGTCCGATATGGCTGGTTTTCGAACTTGTCCGAGCTTTCATTGATATTAACAATCTGATCAAGTTTGGTAAAGATCGGATGAACATTGAAGCCCCTATAGTCTTAACGAGGCAAAATATAGCATTTTAACTAAATCAAGGGCCATAACTCTGCTGTTACTAGTCCGATATGGCTGGTTTTCGAACTTGTCCAAGCTTTCATTAATATTAACAATCTCATCAAGTTTGGTAAAGATCGGATGAACAATGAAGCCCCTATCATCTTAACGAGGCAAAATATAGCATTTTTAACTAAATAAATCAAGGGCCATAACTTCGCTGTTACTGGTCCAATATGGCTGTTTTTCAAACGTGTGTGAGCTTTCAACGACATTAACAATCTGATAAAGATTGGTAAAGATCGGATGAACAATGAAGCCCTTATCGTCTTAACGATGCAAAATAAAGCATTTTTAACAAATGAATGAATGAATGAATGAATGGTGTTTTACGGCACGTCGACACATAAATAGGTCATATTGTGCGCAAAAACTGAAAAAAATTGAAAGATGATGAAATGAAGGATTATTTAAAAACAAAATCAAGGGCCATAACTCCGCTGTTACTGGTCCGATCTGGTTGGTTTTCGTACTTGACCAAGCTTTCATAGACATTAACAATCTGATGAAGTTTGGTAAAGATTGGATGAAAAATAAAGGCCCTATCGTCTTAACGAGACAACATATATCATTTTTAAGTAAATCAAGGGCCATAACTCCGACGTTACTGGTCCGATATGGCTGGTTTTCGAACTTGTCCGAGCTTTCATTGATATTATCAATCTGATAAAGTTTGGTAAAGATCCGATGAACATTGAAGCCCCTATAGTCTTAACGAGGCAAAATATAGCATTTTAACTAAATCAAGGGCCATAACTCCGCTGTTACTAGTCCGATATGGCTGGTTTTCGAACTTGTCCAAGCTTTCATTGATATTAACAATCTGATCAAGTTTGGTAAAGATCGGATGAACAATGAAGTCCCTATTATCTTAACGAGGCAAAATATAGCATTTTTAACTAAATCAAGGGCCATAACTTCGCTGTTACTGGTCCAATATGGCTGTTTTTCAAACGTGTGTGAGCTTTCAACGACATTAACAATCTGATAAAGATTGGTAAAGATCGGATGAACAATGAAGCCTTATCGTCTTAACGATGCAAAATATAGCATTTTTAACACAAGAGGCCCAAGAGGGCCTGTGGACGCTCTACTGGCTAACATGGGTCTTATAACATCAATGAAGCGAGTGACTGCCATTTACGTTTTTTGAAAGTTTCGGGCATAAAACAGCTCTTAAAGTAAATCAAGGGCCATAACTAAAGAATCTGGTAGAGTTTGGTAAAGATCAGATGAAAAATGAAGGCCATACCGTATTAACGAGGCAAAATATAGCATTTTTAACTAAATCAAGAGCCATAACTCCTCTGTTACTGGTCCGACAGGTCCAACATAGAGCTAAAAAAAAAAAATATGGAAAAAAAAATTAAAAAAAACATATTAAAAAAAAAATTCAAAAAATCAATAAATAATAATAATAATTAAAAAGCTAAATTAAAATTAAAAAAAAATAAAATAAAAAAAAATTAAAAAAAATTAAAAAAAATTAAAAAATAAAAAATAAAAAAAAATATATAAAATAAAAATAATACTAATATAAAAATAGTCATAAAATCTGGTAAAGTTTGGCAAAGATCAGATGCAAAATGAAGGCCCTATCGTATGACGAGGCAAATTATAGCATTTTTAACAAAATCAGGGTCATAACTCCGCTGTTACTGGTCCGATCTGGCTGGGTTTTCGAACTTGACCAAGCTTTCATAGACATTAACAATCTGATACAGTTTGGTAAAGATCGGATGAAAAATGAAGGTCCTATCGTCTTAACGATGCAAAATATATCATTTTGAACTAAATCAAGGGCCATAACTCCGATGTTATTGGTCCGATAAGAATGGTTTTCGAACTTGTCCGAGCTTTCATTGATATTAACAATCTGATAAAGTTTGGTAAAGATCGGATGAACAATGAAGCTCCTATAGTCTTAACGAGGCAAAATACAGCATTTTTAACTAAATCAAGGGCCATAACTCCGCTGTTTCTAGTCCGATATGGCTGGTTTTCGAACTTGTCCAAGCTTTCATTGATATTAACAATCTGATCAAGTTTGGTTAAGATCAGATGAACAATGAAGCCCCTATCGTCTTAATGAGGCAAAATATAGCATTTTTTAACTAAATCAAGGGCCATAACTCCGCTGTTACTGGTCTGATATGGCTGGTTTTCAAACTTGTTCGAGCTTTCAATGACATTAACAATCTGATAAAGATTGGTAAAGATTGGATGAACAATGAAGCCCCTATCGTCTTAACAATGCAAAATTTAGCATTTTTAACTATATCAAGGGCCACAACTCCGCTGTTACTAGTCCGATCTGGCTGGTTTTCGAACTTGTCCGAGCTTTCATTGATATTAACAATGTGGTAAAGTTTGGTAAAGATAGGATGAAAAATAAAGGCCCTATCGTCTTAACGAGGCAAAATTTAGCAATATAGCATTTTTAACTAAATCAAGGGCCATAACTCCGCTGTTACTTGTCCGATCTGGCTGGTTTTCGAACTCATCCGAGCTTTCATTGATATTAACAACCTGTTAAAGTTAGGTAAAAATCGGATGAAAGATAAAGGCCCTATCGTCTTAACGAGACAAAAGTTAACAACAGACGACGGACGACGGACGACGGACGGACGACGGACAACTCGGCATCCCATAAGCTCTGCTGGCCTTCGGCCAGTAGAGCTAAAAATCAAGGGCCATAACTCCGCTGTTACTGGTCCGATCTGGTTGGTTTTCGTACTTGACCAAGCTTTCATACACATAAACAAGCTGATGAAGTTTGGTAAAGATTGGATGAAAAATAAAGGCCCTATTGTCTTAACGAGACAACATATATCATTTTGAAGTAAGTCAAGGGCCATAACTCCGATGTTACTGGTCAGATATGGCTGGTTTTCGAACTTGTCCGAGCTTTCATTGATATTAACAATCTGATAAAGTTTGGTAAAGATCGGATGAACATTGAAGCCTATATAGTCTTAACGAGGCAAAATATAGCATTTTTAACTAAATCAAGGGACATAACTCTGCTGTTACTAGTCCGATATGGCTGGTTTTCGAACTGTCCGAGCTTTAATTGATATTAACAATCTGACCAAGTTTGGTAAAGATCGGATGAACAATGAAGCCCCTATCATCTTAACGAGGCAAAATATAGCATTTTTAACTAAATCAAAGGCCATAACTTCGCTGTTACTGGTCCAATATGGCTGTTTTTCAAACTTGTGTTAGCTTTCAACGACATTAACAATCTGATAAAGATTGGTAAAGATCAGATGAACAATGAAGCCCTTATCGTCTTAACGAGGCAAAATATATCATTTTGAAGTAAATCAAGGGCCATAACTCCGCTGATACTAGTCCGATACGGCTGGTTTTCGAACTTGTCCGAGCTTTAATTGATATTAACAATGTGGTAAAGTTTGGTAAAGATAGGATGAAAAACGTAGGCCCTATCGTCTTAACGAGGCAAAATATAGCAATATAGCATTTTTAACTAAATCAAGGACCATAACTCCGCTGTTACTGATCCGATCTGGCTGGTTTTCAAACTTGTCTGAGCTTTCATTGATATTAACAATGTAGTGAAGTTTGGTAAAGATAGGATGAAAAATGAAGGCCCTATCGTCTTAACGAGGCAAAATTTGGCAATATAGCATTTTTAACTAAATCAAGGGCAATAACTCCGCTGTTACTTGTCGGATCTGGCTGGTTTTTGAACTCATCCAAGCTTTCATTGATATTAACAACCTGTTAAAATTCGGCCAGTAGAGCTAAAAAAAACACCAAAGGTGTCGTAGGATGCCTGCTCAAATCAACTTTAGGGCTTCTGCACCAATAATTAATGAAAACTCTTAGTTTAAAATCAGCACCACAATTTATAGGTTTAATTTTATCTTAAAGTAGCTATCCCACAAACAAGTCAAAGTTTACTACATATTTATTTACACCGTTTCTAAACCTACTGACAACGAGGTATATATGTAACTTACATATTTTGAGAATCCAAGCTCTATAGACACAACATAAACAGCTTTAACCAGCCAGGCCAAACCCTCAAACGGAGCTTTAAATTAAGAGTTACCAACTATTTGCCAAAAAATATGATTGTCTGTTACAAATTATTTGCCAAAAGATATTATTATTTTCATTGTTTTGAATGCAAATTCATGAACACACAAATAAATAAGAGACCCAGTAATTCTTGAACTTAAGATAATGCACAAATAAGGTGATCCACAGTAAACAGGTTCTATTTGTGTGATGTGAATGTATATAGAGAATGCATTTAAGCATGCAGAGCAAAGCAGATGAGGGATAGGTTAATCCTAAAACAAAACATTTTCCCTAGTCTTGGCCTGCCAAGACCGCATCATGCATATGTCGTACTTGCAGATATCAGTTTGGGCAGACTGAACCAAAGAAAGCGCCAACTAGCGATTAGGCGGTTTTATTCCCGCGTTTTGTCACGCACATGAAACCAAAGGGTAAATAAACTTGACCATGTCCATTGTTGATACATCCAGGGCCTTCCCCAGCCATTTATGGCGTAGCGGCGTCGCGTTCCCTTAACTTTTGAAACAGACATGCCGCGGTCCTTAATCTGACCGCGACCCTTTAAAAACGTGCCGCGATCCCTTAAAAGTGGGTCAAAACATACATTTCCCAGTGTTAATTAATGACATATCTGATCAAATAACGCCTTCAGGCATAAACTCCTGACAAGCATACGTCCTTAGCTCAAGATTGGAGTGTTTTCATAAGGATTAGAGAGGCAGAGGTGTTAATTACCTCCGCGATAAGGTTCTAATTCAAGAATTCAACCATGCGTACATGACCTGTAAACGTATTACGTCATCAAATGTGAAAACAATTTACTTATTTTATATTTTATTGTTGCGTTGAATTAACGTGCCTCCATCCATTTTATCGCGTTTTAAATAGATAATGATGAGAAAATAATCTCACAAACGCAAATTATTAGATAATCACATACAATTATAAGAATCTCCGGGTTGCAGATTATAAATTTAGGTTACTTCCGGTTTTGAATTTGCTTCCGTGTTTCAACTAAAACGATTAATTATGATTAATTATGAATAAAGACAGCCATTTTATAACTTTTAAATAAACTTATAACCGTTATAACCATTTCCTACCCTTTTTTTCGAAAACGCTAATGGCATGATGCCGTTAACATGACTTAGACGTTAAGTTATTGTAAGACAATGTCAGCGTAAAAAGTTGATGTAAATCTTGATAGTCCTTATTTCGGATGCTTAAAAAACACACGACACTGTGTTTTCAAGAGTGTTTTTTTTAAATGTTATTCACTTAAAAATAATATAATTACTTCTGCTTAACTTCACCACATCTATAATGAAGTGTTTACAAGATAAAAAAAAATCTAGAACAGCAAAGGAAACGATGTTTAAAGTTGAGTGTTATCATCTTTTTCCAAAAAAAAAAAAAAAAAAAAAACCAGTAAAAAAATCTACATGTACTATTATCTATGGCAGACTGGTAGATATATTTAAAACATGTTTTAAATGTGTCAGGTGTATGCCAGAACCCGTATTTTACTTCAAAACATGAAGAAAAAAAATTGAAAATAGCTTTTTGGAAAGCCTCATTATGAGAATCTCTCAAAGTCTCGCCAAAATTGCCTCCATGCGAGGGGCGATTTCTAACTTCCAATTTTCCCTAGGCCTTGGTTCTGAGTCCATCGTAAGAAAGAAATCAGAGGCAGACCAGGTGACCTAGGCTAATTTTCTCCCCCAATTTAAGGAAAAACTACGCTAGAATTCTTATTTCTTGCCATTTATCAGTGTCCATAAAACAAAAAGAGGAAACAAATTAGAGATCAGACACCAATGTTATGATGTTGGCAATGTTACTGGTCACAGTATCCTTTAAAATAGAAAGCATATGAAAAATAGTCACACTGAATATGACCTTTGACCTACTGACCCCAAAATCATTAGGGGTCATCTTATCACCAAAAATGATGGGTTCAATCTTTTACAAGTTATTGAGCATAAAACATGTTTTATTTACCATAACCTTTGACCTATTGAGCAGTATTACAATCAAGCTATAAAGTTAGAAGATTGAAGGTGCAATCCTTCAAAAGTTATTGAGCAGAAACAATTTTCCATTTATTATCATCAGATCACAGTGACCTTGACCTTCTACCTAATGACCCCAAAATCATCCTCCAATCAAAGATAATCAATTGATAACGTTCAAAGATGGTGGATGCGATCCTTAACAAGTTACTGAGCGGAGAAGATTTTTCAGAATCAGATCAGTGACCTTGAACCTCGACCTACTGACCCAAAAATCAACAGGGGTCATCACCCCACCACAAACAATCACTTTATAAAGTTGAAGATGGTGGGAGCTGAGAATCCTTCACAAGTTACTGAGAGGAAACGGAGGTATCATGCAAACAATGAAGATAACTACGTAGGCAACATAAAAAGCAACAAGAAGCCCAAGAGGGCCTGTATCGCTCTACTGGCTATATGGTGTCCATGGTGGGGTGGGATGGGGTGGGGTGGGGTCAGGTGGGGTGGGGTGGGGTGGGATAGAAGGATTGTGTGTCAGATATGACAGTATTAAACTAGTTTTTTATATAATGTCTTCAATTTACAAGATATAGGCGAGGGATGTATTTGACCACAGGGTCAATATTTGAACAAACTTGGTGGACCATAAGCTGAGTGTAAATACAAAACATTAAACTGTTGGCTCTTGTAGTTTCAGAGAAGAAGATTGTTTAAGTTTGTCCCTATATAAGTTTATGTAGAATATGTGACCACTGGGGTGGGGCTAAATTTGACTCTAGGGTAAACATTCAAACAAACTTGGTAGAGGACCATTAGCTGAGTGTAAATACAAAATATTAAACCTTTGACTCTTGTAGTTTCAGAGAAGAAGAGTTAAAAGTTTTTCACGATATATAAGTCTATGCTATATATAAGTCTATGCTATATATAAGTCTATGTAAAACTGACACATGGGATGGGGCCAAATTAAACCCCAGGGTCACTTTTTGAACACAATTTATAGAGGAACATAGGCTGATAATAAATACAAAATATTAAACCTTTAGCTCCTGTAGTTTCAGAGAAAAATATTTTTTGAGTTTTTCTCTATATCAGTCTATGTAAAACTGTGATCCTGGGACGGACCAAATTTGACCGCAGGGTTACCATTTGAACAAACTTGGTAGAGGACAATAAGCTGATGGTAAATACAAAATATTAAACCTTTGGTTCTGTTAAATATAGTTTCAGAGAAGAAGATTTTTGAAGGTTTTCCCTTTATAAATAAATCTATGTAAAAAAAAAAAAAAAAAAAAATACATGAAGCATTTTCAAAAATAATACATCTCTGATGTTTATAAAATAGAAGTGCCCTAATTAACTGAATTGAATGTTGTTTAACGGCTCACCAATACAGTATAGGTTATTTAGAGTCACCCCAGAGAGAGGGGAAGGATACATAGGAATCCAGGGAACCATGCCCTACTCTTATTATCAAATAGATTCCTTTGGTTCTTTAAATAAAATAAAAATTGTATATATATATGCCTCCAATGAGATTTGAACCCACGACCCCTGGGGTTTCCAGTGTTCATTATCAAATATTGAAAAAGGGCCATAACTCCGGTGTTACTGGTTCGATCGGGCTGGTTTTCAAACTCGTCCAAGCTTTCACTGATATCAACAATCTGGCCAATCTTACAAAATGAAGGAGCTAAAGTGTGAACTCACAAGGCTGAAAATAACATTTTTCAATAATTCAAGGGCACATAACTCTGGTGTTCCTGGTCCGATATAGCTGGTTTTTGAACTTGTCCGAGCTTTCATTGATATTAACAATCTGTTAAAGTTTGGTAAAGATCGGTTGACAAATGAAGGCCCTATTGTATTAATGAGGCAAAATACAGTACTTTTTAACTTAATCACGGGCCATAACTCCAGTGTTCCTGGTCCGATCTGGCTGGTTTTTGAACTTGTCTGAGCTTTCATTGATATTAAAAACCTGGTAAAGTTTGGTAAAGTTAAATGAAAAATGAAGTCCGTCTCATCTTAACGAGGCAAACATTAACGACGAATGACCAACAACTCGCGATTCCGCCAGTCAAGCTAAAAATAAACGCTTTAATTATATTTAAAAACATACGCTTGGCATAACTTTCACACCAATGCACCACCATATAAACATACCTGGCATATATTCATGGCATTGTTACACTGATAATCAGCAAATTTGCCTTTCTGTATAAGGACAGTTGATTCCTCCACCTCTGGGTAGGCCTGCCTGATGGCCAGGGCGAACACATCCGTCACTATCTGACTTATACTCATCATGTAATCTGGCTGACGAGATTCTTCTCTGGCGATGTTCTGAAAGTGAGATGAATCAAATGTTCAGATTAACTGAGAAAAGGTTCACAAATGAGGTAAAGGTAACATTTGGATTTTAAAGTGATTCTTTAATATATTTAAGCCAAATAAAATTGTAGGTATAGTTTCTATTACATGCTAAACAAAATTAGAGTAGGGACAATATTTTATTATCTAAACATATTTTATTTTATCCTTTGTCTTCACTTAATACTTTTAAAACCTAATAAACTAACTTAAATATGTATTTATTGATAGGTACAGAACAGATAGAAAACATAATTTCATTTGTAATATATAACATATTTACTAAACCTGAACCACACATATAATTGTTTAATTTAAGAAACAATTCATCAGAACAATAACAAATATCTATATAAAAGAAATTTAAAAAATAACAAAATAGTATGCATGAACATATGAATTACCTGAAACTGTAATTAATATATACGATAAGCCTAGAATTATAAATACACCTTTATAGGTGTCTGATTATAAATTTGACTAAAATGATTAAAGACTCCAAAACAACTGTTCTTCTCTCCTAATAAAAGATTACCAGTTTTCTTGTAAGACTTGCATCATTTTTCTAATAATTCTATTATTAGACTCCAAGTCATTCTTCCTATTTACTTAAAATATATATATATATACCAAACCAAGGTCATGTTATTGTATTGAGTTTTAGTACCCCTTATAAGAAAACATGTTTACTGCAATACAGTATTTGTTCAGAATTGTCCTTGAAAAGCTCATATATATCATTTTTAAAGGGATATCTCTGTATATAGCAATTTGAATGTTTTAAAAAGTGCCGTGCAAAGTTGTTTTTCTCAAGGTATATAATTATGAGGTCTGATTAGAATGCTTTTATTAAACTGATTTAAAATAAATTATTCTGGTGTCAGTTTAATTGATGTACTCGAAAAAAAATATTTTATTAATTTATAATCAAAACCTACATGACTTGTAGACCACGTATTAAAGTTAAAGATGAAAATTACAAATCCAATTTTCATTTCAAGAATATTTATATTCAAATATTGTTACTGTATTAAACAGACCTGTAGATAACTTGAGTTTTTGATTATTTTACTCATACTTTTTTTCACAAAAAAACAACAGTTTTTTTAAATTGTGAGTATCATTACTCATCAACTTACTACAAACACTCTAAACTTTTAAAAATCATTGAGTATTATATTTATATATATTGTCCAGTGGAACAATCTATTCCATATTTGCATGATGAAAATTGTTCCAAGCATGTGTCTAATATTAAGGATTTACAGGGTGTCCTTTTTTTCCCTTTTTAAAATGTATTAATTCACATCCATTTTGAAAGCATGAACTATATAAAGAAATTCTTTCCTCTGAATGAGTTTCTTGTTACTCATTCATTTTTAATTTGATGAGTAAATATTCACTGCAGTCAAAAATGATCTACAGCTTTGACTACATGTACATGTGCATGCAGTCAAATGAAATGAAAAAGAAACACAACTGGGGAATTTCCGCTATATATTGTATGTACAATATGCTGCTGTTAATCGAATGGTACATGGCTACGTAAGATCTTTCCTTTCGGAAAAAAAATACTAAAACAACACATAACACAGCAAATAGTATTCCTTTAAAGTTTCATTATTGACAAAGTAAGCGTTTGGCTCAAGCATGTGAGCAAACTTAGGATGCAAAATTTTGCAAACTCTTTACGTTAAACATAGTACTGAAATGGCTCAATTTTTCAAAGAGGAACTTTAACATTTACAGTGATGTTTTTACAATCTGGGACTCACTCTCTTCAGAATGTATGAGTCTGTTACAAAAAAATTTAGTCCTGAAAGTTACCTGTATGGTGTTATATTAAATGAGAGTCATATTAATTTCTATTCAGTGTTAACGACATCCAACAAAACAAGTAATTAGTTGCACCAATAAATAAATAATCAATAGATATAAGAATATTCAAAAGCAATACATTTAGTAGTCTTAGACCCTACTGTAATCGGACCGGACAAATTACACATAAATATTTAGGCACTTGGCGGGTTTGAACTCGGGACCCCTTGCATGTGAATCGGACGCTCTACCGATATCGCCATAAAAGATAGCTCTGCGGTGAGACAGTAGTATTGAATGTTGTTTAACGGCTCATCAACATAGAATAGATTATTTAGAGCCGCCCCAGAGAGAGGGGAAGGATACATAGGAATCCGGAAATCGTGCACTACTCTTATTATTGAATAGAGTCCTATGGTTCTTTAACGAGCTCGGAGGACAGACAGTAGTAATGCGCTTATAAACCTGTCAGTATCTATTTACATTTCCCCAACTGAGTCCTACTACACCAACAACAGGTTAGTCCCAGAAAAAAATCCTGGCATGGTATTGAGAGCGGGTGGTTACGGCAGGGATAATACTCATTTCTTTGATTGCTGGACTTGCTGAAGCATACCTTGAGTGTTTAACATTTGAAATAGTAAAGTATGGTTTTGTATAAATTTGTTGCTTTTGCCTTAAAATTCTCTATTTTGTTTCAATTTTCAGTTTTATTTGATGGGCTCTAAAGTAAACCTGTAGTATTACAGGGTGCAACACATCGTAATTTGACGTTTTTTATCAAATTTCATCATAGTTGAAGTAATTCATACGCAATGTTTTTGAGATAAGAGCAGGGATTCATATATAATAACTTGGGTGTAACAATACGATCAAACGCGTTTTGCAGTATGCCATGTACAATAACTTGGGTGCAACAATACGATCAAACGCGTATTGCAATATACCATGCATAATAACTTGGGTGCAACAATACGATCAAACGCGTATTGAATATGCCATGTATAATAACTTGGGTGCAACAATACGCTCAAACCCATATTGCAATATGCCATGTATAATAACTTGGGTGCAACAATACGATCAAACGCGTATTGCAATATGTCAGTCTCATAGAAAATTGAAATTACCCTTTTTAAATGAGTGGCTTGAAACTTCAACTTGGCATTCTCCGCTCGTAGAGTCTCCAACTGTGGGGAGATAATTCCATTTGCCAGAAGTTTTTGTGGATCTTGCAGTTGGGATATTTCTTCTTCAAGGGCAGTAATTTCAGCTTCCTAAAACATAAAATAAAACTGCATATGATTTGAATCTACATTGTTTCATAATCATCCCCTTGCAGGTAATATTTATGTGTAGGTATGCCTCAGAGCAACAATGTCAGTGTTTTAAAAGATGACAAAAAATATCTTTGAGTTTTTCAACAGATCGCTGTGTTTAAAATGTTAAACAGTCTGTCAAGCAATACTTTACACTGATAGTGTAAATTAAAGAACAAAAAAAAGAAGAGAATATTTGTATGGCATGAAGTGTGAGAGAGTGCTTAGGCTGCTAGTCTGTATGCATGCCAGGTTTTAATGCTGGACCGTTAACAATGAGAGCATGGCATCAGTGCTCCAGATAAGACGTGCATCTGCGTAATTATGCATATTTTTCACCAAAAACGCACATAAAAATAACATTTATGCATACAAAAAAAGCATTAATAAATACTGAGAACCAAATTCCCGTGTACACACTTCAATAGTTTAGAAAAAGCAATTGCATCCAGTCATACTCATTAGATGCTTATTGAAGTTTAAGGTATTTAGTGAATGACAATCAAGTGCCTAGAGGAATTACTACTAGAGGCTTGCAAGGGGAAAAAAGGCCTTTTTCGTCGGCTGTTTGACACAAGTTAATGCCATTATAAAAAGACAGACATCAATGTTGAATATATATATAAAGGGAAGAGGAAATACGCAGTATTTTTATGGTAACGACTAATAGTAAAAAATTTAAATTAATGTTTTGTAAGAAAAAGAAAAGGTGGCAAAAAACTTCAACAAAGTCTTCTCTTATTATACCAAACGTGTTGGAGTCAAGGAACACTGTGTTTGGAATTCCAAAAAGACCCCAAAGTGCTGCTAACCAAACCTGGAAAAGCAGATTACAATATGGTCAGAGCTTATAGGCCCATCACACTTGAAAGTGTAATTGGGAAGATTTTCCAGAGAATTATAGTACCTCGTCTACCTGGAGGCTGGAAGTGTTTGGAGGTTTTGCAATTACACAAGATGCATTCAAAAAACAACACTTGTACACAGACAATGTTATGTTTTTTAAACCATATACAGGAATGCAAGATTAAGGGTGAATACTCGATAGCAATAGTAATGGACAATGAATCGTGTTTTGAACGAGTTTTGAGAGCGGTCTACTTTACAAAGCAATCAAGATAGGAATAGTGGGAGATTACTCATTTATCTGTATAACTACTTAACAGAGAGACAAAACAGTCTTTGTGTGAATGGAATACAGTCAGAATGAGTAAAGTCAAAAGTAGGTATTCCTCAGGGTTCAGCACTATCGCCTATTTTGTGTAATTTATACACAAGTGACTCAATGATAAATATAGAAAGTGAACATGGTGAGTTTGCTGATGACAACACCATCTGGGCAAGTGGCAATAATGTAAAAGAATTAGAAGAGAAACTTACCAATGATGGCGAAAAGAGTGGTGTAGCAAGTGGATCATGAAAATTGACCCAGAAAAAATGGACACAATGCTTTACTCACTTACTGTTGTGTTGATAAGATAGATACTAAGATATAGATGAAAGGACAAGAAATTAACTTTACAAAAAGTAAAAAAATCCTTGGTGTCATAATTGACGATGATCTTAATTTTGAAAAACATATCATGGAAAGAAAGCAGAAAGTTTTTAAAGCACTGAAAGCAATAGAACACATTACAGGATGTAAGAATGGTTGTAGCTAAGAGATATTTATGAGACTGTACAAATCATTAGTGTTGCCTATTATGGATTATGGGGCATCGTCTACGGAAACAGCGACAGATACAGCTGCAATAGAGTTCAGCAAATTACAAAGAGCAGCACTACTTAAAGCTACAGGTTGCATCGGTAACACCAGTCTGGAAACTTTAGAAGTTCTGAGAAATTGTACACCTATAACACTTCACATGAAATTAAGACAAGCTGAAGAAATGGCAAGAATTTTTAGGAAGCATGACGTGGATCCATTGAAACAGGATTTTGACAAAAGCTTAGATAACTGGAAAGTGAGTGGAAAGAAAACATCCTTCAACATGTTGGTGTCTACTTTCAAAGAAAGGAAAGGCAAAGTTTCTTCAGAAAATATTGCTAAAGAATTCAAATATTCAGAGGATAGCTTTCAAATCAGCAGAAGAAGTCAAGCTAACTGTAATTGGAATGAGATGGATAATGATAAATCTGTGCAGGAAGTAAATATTCGACAAGTGCTCAATACCTTGGCAGATGATAGCATAATCAAGTTCAGTGACGGATCAGCTTTGGGAAACCCAGGTCCAACAGGAGCAGGTGTAGCGATTTTCATGGAGGGCTTAAATTCAGAACCAGTGTGTATCAAAAAAGCTATATGCTCAAACAGTAACAATTATATCTGTGAAATAATGGGAATAGAATTAGGAATGCAGTTCTTGGTAGATCAACCACAAATGATGGACAAATACATATATTTGTAGATTGTCAACCAGCTATTACTGCAGCATTTGGATCCCAGATACAGACCACACAAATAGGTCATTTTAAACATCAAAAGATTTACAGTATTGCTGGAAGACAAAGGAAATAGCATTTTTATTCATTGGATTCCTGGTTGAAGGTAATGAATTAGCAGACCATTTGGCTAAAGAGGCAGCTAAAGACATGATAGACAAGAAAGAAGACTTTTATGAAGGAGTAGCAGATCGTAGAGAGATCATTAGCTTAATGAAAAAAGGGTTAGAAGAAAAGTGGCAACATTTTTTGGAAAATTCACCTACATCAGGAAAACTTCAAGAGATTATTCCAAAAGTAAATATAAAGAAAATGAAGATAGTTGGTGAAGAAAGAGAAGTAACAGTGATCATCAATCAATTATTCAGTGGTGTCACAAAGCTGAACCATTATATGAGTAAAATAGACCTTGAAAAGTCAGAGCTATGTGAATTTTGTAAGGTGAAAGAAACTATTGAACACCATTTATACCATTGTGACAGATTTACTAAAGAAAGAACACAGCTTGAAAATACAGTTGAACATATTATAGCAAGAGACAGTCTGGCAGTATATCATATAAACCTACAAGTTCTATAAACGGGAAACATAGACAGTGCAGCAGACGCAACAAACATTGGAGATTAGAATGGCATTTGGAGTATTCCTAAGAAATTCTGGAAGACTCATTGTCCATAATTATTTAAACTTGCTCAACATCAACACACAAAAGTGTTAGTACAAAGTGAACGCAAATGCAATTAAAGAAGCACATAGTGACCATATCCAGTGTTATATTGGCAAATGAATATACAACAACAACAAATGTTTTGTGCAAAAACCTGATTTTAAAGAATACGCATTGTAAAGACATAATGTTTCATTTGTTGTTTTAAGCATACAACACGCATTGTTGCTGAAAGCTTATCTGGAGCACTGATGGCATTACAGATCTGTCTGCCATAAATGAGTTTTATATGCATCCATACTTCTTTTTTATTGTAACAGTAGGCATGCCATTTAATTAAACAAGAATTATTCAAGGAATTTTACCAACTGTTTACATTAGAAAGATGGATCTACACCAGTATTAATGATTGTATTAGTTTGATAAAAACAATTGCATTATAAAGAAACCTGCTACTTTCGTTTAGTTTAGGTGACACAATATTTCATGATCAGTTATTTTCTCCTGAAAAAAACAAGCACTAAACAAATATAAATCTAAAAAGACATTTCTATCATACGCCTCTTCGTTTATATAAATTCTCATTCAATGACAAACAGTAGGTGAACGTACAGCTTGAATTGCGCGAGCAGTCAAAACAGCAATTTCGTCAGCCATGATGCCGGTAAATAGGTGTTGGGTAAACAGCGAAAAGGAATGGTTAAGCGAAAAGAAGCGAAAAGGAATTCCCGCGAGCGAAAAGGAATGTGTTTAGTAAATGTATACATGTCTGAATTTAGTTGTTTAGTGGCAGAATTTATATATTTTTGATTAATTAAACATGATATAAATATATCTGTATACTGTATTTAACGCAATTATGAAAATTAAGATGCAATTAAGAAAGAGGTAGGTTTACAGTTTACTCGGGAACAAAAAGGAAATCCCGCGAGCGAAAAGGAAACTACTATTATATGCATGTCTTAATAAGGCTTATTTGTTTGTTTAATTAAACAAGATATTACGGGGTCGATATTACTATATCAATATACTTTATTAAATCCAATTATGACATTTAATGAAATTAAGAAACAGGTGTAGTCTATTCGGGAACGAAAAGGAAATACCGCGAGCGAAAAGGAATGTGTGTGTTATTTATGTGGTATAGTAATGTCTTAATTAAGTTGCTTAGTGACGTAATTATTTTAATGTTAGATTAATTTAAAACTACTTTTATCTATCAATATATTTAACTATGAAATCAAGAAAATGCAGCTTAAAGGGTCCTCCAAATGGAAAAATAAAGTGATTTTAAATGAAAGCTTATTATAAAAGAATGTCAATGTCATCGTCCGTTTTCTCAAAAACCGTTGATAAATGCAAGTTTTACAGGTATGAAGTTTACCTGTACCCAAAAAAAACTGGTGCGCGATCGATCTTCGGAAAATGACGTCATAAGGGACGACCAATCACATCTTCCGTACAAACTACCTAATTTACATAATCAATTATGGCGCGTATCTATGTTTAAACAAACCGTTACTCTTGTTGGATGTCCATTTTTCTCATATAGCCTAAGTGTTTTAAACCCTGGAATATTAATGATGTGTTCGTGTCTTCATCATGGTGAAAAGGTGCTCATTAAGCTTTTGTAAAAAAAGTAAACAGGAAGGCAGTGTAAGTCTACACACATTTCCATGTTGCCGTCATCGAACTAAATAGATTGAACTTGTTTTGCAAAACGGTGTGAAATGGAATTTTTCAGAGCACTCTCGCGTACGTTCGGACCATTTTACTGAGAAAGATTTTGACGACTCTTATGAAACGAAAAAGAGATTATATTTACTCTATCAGTTAAAAAAAAATGTTGGTGTCCGGAAATATAACTTTCCAAAATTAATTCATATTTGCCAATGTCCGAATATTTTTAGAGGGAACGGTAAATTAACATTCTACGGTAAGTATTTTTAACTGTGATGTTCGGGGCAATCTCACCTTCGTTGTTTACGGTAATTACGAAAATCCATCCATTAATGATCACTTATTGGTAATTATGCGGCTATAAACTGTCTAAAATTACGGTACTCGACTTGGGCAAACTGTAAAACCTGTGAAATCAGTACACCGAGACACACTTTACACGCGGGTAGAGTGGGCTATTCCTTTGAATTTTGCGATGAGTGAGCGGTACACTGTTTGATCTGTGGAACTGTCACGTTCTAGTCACAAGTGTAGTTATATGCTGGCTAATGCGGACTGTGTAATAGTATACTGGGCTATATGCGATTCAATCCACAGCAGTGAACTAATAAAAAATGTGTAAACAATGAACAATTATGACATCTAGTTTATTATATTAAATTATTATATTTCGTTTGAAATGTAGCAATGAACTTTATTGAATAATGAGACAATTCAATTTTAAAACATGTTCATTATTTTATTACAAAATAAAAACATACAAGGTATTGCAGAAAATAAATTAAAATTATAAAATAGTCGTGTTCTTTATCCATTTAATTGCACTATCATGTTATTCCTCAAATCGAAGCTAAAAAACAAAGAATGCCATGCTTATAGTATGAAATAAAAAATAGTTCAGGTGTCTGTACAAACAGACAACAGCACTTTACCTGTGTGAGCGAGACCGTATTTTTTCTGCTGGTAATGCCAGATAATGGAATGGCCCACTAGCTACGACAGCGACAACACAAAACAACCCGTAACACCTACATTGGAATGGTTTTACCTGGTTTAGACAATTGTTTCAACACGCGCCTGACCGATTACACAAAATTATAGCATGGGTCAGTAATAATGTAATTGTTTCAAAATGGCTCGTTAATAACAGTAAAAAATCACCATCAAAAACTTTTTATTTAATTGCATCAAACAAGTTACAATTAAATTCATTGAAGTATATTCTGCTGCCTCTGTTGGTAATTATCGAGATGCAATTAGCAATTAGAAGTCGTTGATCGTAATTTTAACCTGTCATTTTCGGCGAATAATTCATCTTTTCCCGATGTCCGAATTTATAAAAGCATCAAAACTATCGAAATAAGATTGATTTCTTAATATGTCCGAGCACTAGTTTTATTATTTTCTTCAATTAATTAGGTGTCCGGAATTAATGAGTGTCCGGACTCATTGAGTAAATACAGTAGGTATCAAAACTTAAAACCAATGCTGAAACCTGACGCAATTCACCGATTCTCCGATTTGCAGACCCACAGACGGAGACACAGTCACATGATGAAGACATTGAAAAATCTAATATCATGAGTTTATTTGTATTATTCGTTTATTGTTTTCATTTATACTTTATACGCTCAGAATCAAAGTGGATGGGGTACACAAAATGTTGATTGTCCACTTCGCTCGCATTGTTTACTTGGTTTGTGTCCGCCATTTTGGTTTCTAACGAACCATAGGTAATGCGTGACGTCAACGGGGTTTTTCCATTCGGCTGTTTCCGTGAAACCTCAGTTACGTTTCCGTGACAGGTGTGTATTAGTGGCAAATGTACCGTATTGATTCGTGATTTACCTATGAACGAATAGGTTTACGATTTTGACCGAAGTATTTTTAGAAACTGCTAACCATTATCTTTGTAATACAAAGGAAAGTTATTTCAATTTGGAGGACCCTTTAACAAAAAATGCAGGTACGTTACACTATTCTTTATGCTTTATCAGCGACATTAACAGTTCTAAACATTACTCCACAAGTTTGCGTTTCGCATTCGGTGTGCGGGACCTTTCTGCTCGCTTTCTTTTCACTTAATTTGGTTTCTTCCCAGCGGTCGGGGTTCGCAGGATGGTCCTGGTGCCATCCGACGACACTGTGTGGTTCAGTCGTCGGCTCCAGCATAAATGGAGTTTCCACGATAGAATTTGCAGCAACTCTGCAGTTCAGGGTGAGAAGGTTCTAGCCCCATTTTCCATATTTTATCTCGATGTACATGGAAGATGAGCCTGGCATATTCATGCCTTTTAGGCGCCATATAACCTTTTCATGTGTTGGTGCGCCTTAAAACCCCAATTCAATTCAATTGTCGTTAAGAAATTTCGTTTATGGTCCTCAGTCCAGCTCACCCAAGTGTCGATATCCGTCCTGTGGTGACGGAACGATTCATGTGGCGTGAAGTTCCCACAGCCCCGAATCGCTCTACACGTTTCTTCTTTTTATTGTACATTGTTTTAAGGAAGTCAGGCAATGAACTCTGCTTCCAGTTTGTTGCTGATTTTAGAATGTGATTTGCGCTTTCGCAATTATTGTTGGTCCAGTATGAACTGATTTTGCCGTTTTTTGATGGTTCTATTACATGATTTTTGATTAATGGCAGCAATCGTGTGTCAAAGTAAGGTCCAAATTTCTTCTCTCCAACTTTATCGTCGTTGGCACTGATTAATTGTTTGATTGTTTTCAGCCTACTTCCATAAGTGTCAATGTCGGTAGCTGATGTCAAGCCTTTGTCTCCAAATAGTTCATCTAACTCAATTTGTCTCTTTTTTATTGGAATTCCGACTTGATGTTCCATGAAATCTTTCGCATTCTGTCTTAAATGTCGCGTGCAGAGTTCGTGTACAGCTCCCGGAAAGCAGCGTCTGACGGAAGCCTTAATCGCAAGTTCATCGTCAGATCCGATTACTAGGTGAGAAAGTTCCGTGATGTGTTTTAGTACTAGAATTACTGTGGATAAAAGTTGGTCCAAATGTTATGGGATGTTCGTTTGTAGATTTTTTTTTATTACTGACAGATTTTTGTACACAGATGGAGTCACGTGAAAAACACCAAGGTTGTAGGTTTTGTCCAGGCCTAATACGGTGCCACCATCTTTGCAGCAAAACCGTTTAATACCCCTTATTTGTTGTTCCGTGTAAATGATGACACTGGGGGGCATACCCTTATGATCATGATGTTTACTATAGTCCATTTGCATCATTTTTATTTCATATAAAATTTTCCGACTTCTGAATTCTGTTATTGTATTATATTAAATTATTGTATATTATAACTAATAAACTATTATGGTTTTAGAAGATCCTAAATTCAGATTTTGTACTTTTTTGACAACTTAAAATAAGAATTTCAGATTTGGAATTCAAAAGTCGGGAAATCGGAAGTGAACTAAAATTAGCAAAATTTACAATATAGTAGATGTTTAATACGTTTTGCCGTTTTTACAGGCATTTGGAAAGTATAATTTTTACTTGAGGACTCTGTTACAATTGTGCAGGGTAGATGTGGGATACATACGTTCAGCCGTTTTTAACAGGCACTTGGGGCGTATTATTACTTAATAACTTGGGTAAACTTGTGTCATGATAGATGATTAAATAGCCATTTGCATACTTTTATTTCATTTTAAATTTCCGGACTTTTGAATTCTCTGATATTGTATTTATCGTAGCATTATATAGTATAAATTTGGAATTCAAAAGTCGGGAAATCGGAAGTGAACTAAAATTAGCAAAGTCGACCATATGGTAGATGTTAGATACGTTTAGCCGTTTTTACAGGCATTTGGAATGTATAATTTTACTTGAAGACTCTTAAAGTTGTGTCAGGGTAGATGTGGGATACGTTCAGCCGTTTTTACAGGCATTTGGAATGTTTAATTATGTAGTATCGTAAATTTGTTGTACCATTTTTGATAACTGTGCACTAATCCTATCAAATATAATGTTCTCAATGGCTGATGTTTTTACAACTGATTAAATAACAATTCATTTTAGGACACATTTTTTAAACAAGCTGTGATGTATACAACTACCGTTCTTCCAAATATACGAGGAAATTCACAATTATACTAGTACTTAGAAAAAGCTAATTGTTATATAGTGTTTCGTTTCGTAACTTAAATGTTTTAAAGCAAAGGTACACGGCAATCTTTTCTACACACATTGCGTTTGTTCAATCATTAATATTTATTATAAGAATTGTATAAAGCTGGTAAAACGCCGCGTGTCATTAAACGTATGGCTTCTTTATAGCAGCAAGTGTGAGCAGAAAGAAATTAACATGTCCCAGTTGTCAATCATTTATCCATTTCAACCAATCAAACCAGAACGATACCTCCGACAGACAACAGCACGTGTATAAAGCACGTGCAACTATGTTATATAAACTAAGACCGACCAGAGCTTATTATAAACATCTATGGGCAACTAATCTCCTATATTATTTTAAATTTAATCGCCTTCTGATTTTCACGGCCAATCCTATCAAACTGACATAGTTGTCTGCCTGGTTCTTGCCATTATTGAAACAAATATTTCCTTACTACTTCCCCCTTCCAATAATATTAATCATCTACTGAAAAGCTCGCCAAAAGGCCTAGTGCCATAGGGCGAGCAAAAATAAAAACTATTACTCACTCACTATATAAACTATTGTCAATATACTCCGACATCAACAATAGGGCGGAGATATGTTACCTTACCCCTAAAGAAATATTAATAATAGTTGCAAATCTATATAAATGCACACATATTGCATTGTATTTATGCCAAGATATAAAACAAAGGTACACAGTCCAATTTCAAATTCAATTTAAAAAAACTACTAAAATGACCGAAATAATAGGTACTGTATAGTATTAACAAAACATAAGAGAGAGAGAGAGAGAGAGAAATGACTTACCTCACAATAAATACAATCCGATTTGCAATTTCCATTACACACAGAACACGCATACTTTTTCGACATTTTAAAAAAGAAACGAATAGACAGAACATGCATTTGATCTTTTCTTCGCTCGCGGGGATTCCTTTTCGCTTCTTTTCGCTTAAACATTCCTTTTCGCCGTTTAAATAGGTAAATAAATTCATAAATTTAAAGAAAAGTAACAGGCCCATCGAATAATTGAAACAAATAAACAGTAATAGATAGCACATATTAGCACACAATAAAAAGTATTTATTGATATTTAATAGTAAAACTGTGTTGTTTATTACAACAACAAAAAAAGATTTACTAGATATTTTTACTTATGAACAGTATCTTCTTACGTTATAGAAAAACATGGCGGCGAAAAGCAAAACAAAACAGTTGCCTCGATTTGTTGTGTAAATTCTTTAGTTTTATGCCAGATATATTCTGTTTCTACATTCCAACTGTAAGGTAAATGTATGTTTTATTATATGTAAACGATGTCATTTGAATATTGCAATCACAAAATATGGTTTGTTATTTTTAATTTACATTGGTAATGCAAAACAAGTGTGGGTGGGGTAATGTAATTAAACGTACTGCAAACGTGATGTTGTGTCTTGACTGACTATGCAATAGCGTCACGATAATGCCTTTATTAAATATTAATAATAAAACAAACTTAATCCGATTTCATTTGTTGATCAATATTTACATGTTGAAAATGACAAGATATCAGAGCTCAAGATAAGCTACGTATATACAAGGATTTGTCAATAAGAGGATAAGAAAATATGATGAAATCTCGTAGACTCTCGCGTAGAAAGTACGAGATTTCAGCGTCTATCGATAAGGCGAGTCTTCCGATAAGGCGGGTCTAATCGATAACGATAACGATAACGATAACGCGGCGAGCTTACCTGTACGTTTCTACACTAAACCAGTTCGGTTCTACTGCTGTGTTTATCTCATATATTACGTGAGAAATAGACAGCTTCTTTTTAATTGGCGGCTTGTTAATTACTTGATTATATGTGTAAGTCAATAGAAAAATCCCTAATTACATAAAGCACTCAGGAATTATGGCGGCTAATTGCCAGGGCTTCCGTTAATGGCCGTACAGCCGTATATTACGCCCCAAAATTCGAGTTGTACGCCGAAAATTGAGATCAAAGACGTACACTGAAATTCCGAAAACATCAATGTACGCCGACTTTCTTTATCGCGGACGTACAGCTATCAGTGTCAAATTGGTTAAATCATCGATATAGCTCCGCCCATCGGGTCCAATTACATCCAAACGCTGCACAGTCAAGTTGTAAAGCGATTAAATTAACATAAAGCGATTAAATTAACACCCACTGTGTTACTGTGACAGGCGTTCGACAGGTAAAACCGGTTGGATCCAGTTTTATTATGGGTTAGCCACGTGTGTAAATTGAATTGTGTATTGTGTCAAGTATTATGTATACAAACATCGCTTCTGGGTTCAAAGAAGTGTGGCAATTAATTAATGGGATTAAAGGTAAAGGGGATTACGTTTAATTTGTGACTGATTGAATAATTATGAAAGGCAGGTTCGTTTTATGCAGATACCTTAACCGAACGTGTAATTGTTTTAAATAACATATTACGCTGCCGATTTATAATGAATGTTTGCAATTGTTTGCCTTCAGCGTGAATTTTTACTTTGACGTTTGTGACTTGATAGACTAATTATTTATTTGTGTGCGTTTGTTTGTTTATTGGCAAACGGATAACGAGACATTAGCTGATTATGGAGATGCAACAGTTTGCTGATCGAGTAATTGTTTTGAATAAAATCTTAGCTGCCGATTTATATGATTGTTTGTATACGGCGAGAAGCAATTTTAAAGCATAATAGAACATCTTTTATTTATGAAAATGAGTAAAAATATGAGTAAATTTAAGAAAGGGTTGAATATTGTCTGCTTTAGTTTAGATCGTCATAAGCGTCAAAATGTCGCAACTTTCTCTATTGCATTTCGGTGTCTCTCAAAAACGTAAAAATGATGCTGCGTCCGCGCGCACTGCAAGCTCCTGTGAAATACAGACGGCAGTTAAAAAGTCTAAGATAGATACAAGTAGTAGACAAAAAGTGTTTCAAGAAGCCTGGCTCCGCCAGTTTGATTGGCTCGAGTTCAATTCTGACTCAAAGCGTATGTTTTGCAAAGTGTGTCTAGCTATAAATTGCCAAAATTCGTTCACTAAGGAAGGGGCTGTCAATCTACAGAAGTCCACTGTAGTCAAGCACAATGAATCCAAGGACCATCGTCATGCCCTGGAGGCCCATCACATGCGTAAACAACTCGACAAATTTGAGTGACGTTGCATAGTTATTTTAATTGTATTAACACACACAACACTTCAAAGGGCCATGATTTTTGTGATGATGATGATGATTGATAAATCATGATGATGATAAATTCAATAAACTTAATGCAAACATGAAGCTATTTAATAAATAATTTAATAAATTTAAAAAATATCCATAAATTATGTACTTTAAATGTTTTAAAAACGCATTTAAAGAACATGAACTATGCATAGTTATTTAAATTTAATAACTCAAACAATAATTCGAACGGTGATGTCACGTTAAGTGTGAACTTCCTTAAATTTTGACTTGAACTTCCAAAATTGATATGAAGGAAGTTTGAACTTCCTTGATTTGAAAATTAGTGGAACCCCTGTAATTGCTGAATATGTATTTCAATAACAGTTAGCTGGTACCGGGTATTGACAAATACACAAATATATCGAACGCATAAAATAATATAATATATGGACCCTGTATATTTCTATGATATTCCTATTCTGGAAATTCTATCATAATTCATTATTGGCATTTTTCAACTTGCATTGTATTGACCAGGGACTGTAGATAGACGTAATATAAACGGGTTCTGTATTGAGCTTGTCCTTATAATATATAAAAAAAATAAAATGACTCGCGGTGTATTTTTGGTAGGATCACCTTACTGTGTTGTGTGTGTGTTAATTATTTAGAAATAACTGTGATCGATAATCTTAGAGAGAAAATAATTCATGTATAGGTAATGCTCAGGTTTGTGTCACGACATGGAGACTAGTTCGAAAATGGTTTTAATAAAATGTATAGCCACACGGTGATACTCCGATTACCGCGGAAATGCTGACGATCTTATGCTCTAAATATGTAATTATTCCTTGCTGTAATAATAAAATACCTTAACTACCAATATTTATCGGACATCTTGTTTTATAATTCTTAAAGTGTTTGGATTACAAGGCGTAAATCATTAATATTAATTGTATTGTTTTCGCTAGAGAAACTAATATCAGGGCTTTTTTACCTTATATAAAAGAGGCCTGTAAAGGGCCTCTTCCCAACTGAAAATTGGACTGTTTTTTCCCAACTGTGGCAGAAATATTTCCCAATCGGAAAACAGCAGTCTCTCAGAATTTGAGAAAAAACATGAATTCTGCAGTGTGTTTTTGTCTGCTAAGTAAATTCTGACTTGGAAAAGTTAATAATTATGGTAAATAATGGATGACAATATAAATAAAGTATATTAATGTCATATTTACTTAATTTATGAAATCTTGTACTTTTCCCAAAATGAGAAATAAGCGCGTTCTTTTTTCCCAAAATGGACAGGCCTGGGCCTCTTCCCAATTTTGTGGAAAAAAGCCCTGAATATTGTGTGACGCGGTGTCGGTTGATATTTGTTTTCTTCTTTTGTAACGATTTTAACCGTATTGCAATTAGACTAATTGGATTAAATTGAATTAAAAAAGCATCATGTTTGTGCAAATGTATGGTAATTAGCGAAATTATCATTTTTCTTCTTTGAGTTTAAAGCGCGGCGTCGGCCGATCCCTTTGATATGTCCCGCGACTTGTTAAAAGACCATGAAGAATGAATGCATAATTATAGTTTGCTGATTAAACTGTTATTTTAATCAATGCTTTATTTTAAAAAAAAACTGAACATGTATCTCTTGTACATATTTACCATTTGGTAATGTCATTCTGATGATCTTTACGTATAAAATAAACATGTCTTACGGAAAAGAAGATTTTATTAATTTTGATGATCTTAGTCTTGAAGCTTTATTAGGCGAGTTTACTGCCAGTGAAAATGAGGTCTCTGATGATGAACTGTGTGATAATGGTGTAGATATGAGTCATAAGCCCACTCCTAAACTGTCCATGCTATGCATGCCACGAATCATACATACATTTTCTTTAAATTTGTGCGTGCGTGCTTTATCAAAAGCTCCCAATCCTCATCCCATTCCCCGGACGTTTGAATTGTTAGCTCCACTGAGAGTCTTACCGCATGTCATAAAATGCGGTACTTACTCGTGTTTAATTGCTATGTTAAATATATATTTATGCTCGCCCTATGGCACTAGTTTGCTGGGAGTGTCATAAAATATATACCGAATATGCACCCTATTTGAGCGGGTTCCTTATCTTTTCTCAAAACACAATGTCATAAAACTGGGTATTGAGACCCATGCTATATTGATTTGGTAGTGCCATAAAACACATGCCGAATATGCAGATATTTAAGCAAGTTGCCGCCTTATCTTTTGCTAATAACAACACCATGTCATAAAACCGGGTATTGAGATCCATTCTATATTGCTGTGGTAATGCCATAAAACACAAGCCGTATATGCAGCTCATTTGAGCTGGTGTCTTATATTTCGCTGGTAACAACACTAGGTCATTAAAATCCGGTATTGTCCCATACTACATGCAGAGTGCCATACCTGAAGCAACTATTCAAATAAATGCTCCACAAGCTAAACAATAACAAGAAGACAAAATTCAGAAATTCATAGATTTTTATTTGAGTTATGTAAACAAAACATGGGGTAAAAAGGAGTTTTAATTAAATTAACATAAACAAGAAATGACACATACAGTGCAAAACAAATCCAAAACATTTCAATATATGGTTCAAATTTGCAGTCCCGTGCATAGGAATGTATAAAGTAGAGTATGGAGTGGTTCCTGAATTCCTCTGTATCCTTCCCCTTTTGAAGCGGCTGAAAATATACTTAGATAAAGTGTTACTTTTATAAGGGATTAAATGCAGAGTATTGGTTTAAAACTGAATATTAATGTTATAATTAATATTAAAGGCTTGCAGCCATGTGATCACGATTTGTTTCTGTTTTATTTGGGTTAAGTATATATACCCATGACTTACAGTCTGTGTTACGTTGTATTAAGTATGACCGTCGTGAGTTTTCAACATGTACCACTTATTGTAGCAGTATTTTTAAAACTTTAGAATTATTTTTTTAAAGAAATATTGTGTCCCTTTGAAATGTGAAAAGAATATAAAAATAAAGTTTTGCATGATAAAAGGACAACCATGCAGTATGAAAACTATGTAAGAACACAAATATATTATATGTATGTATATATATATTTAAAAAGAACATGATTGTGTGCCTTTATATTAAAAAGGCGATAACAGTTTTTTTTTAGATTTTCTAAATTATTTCTTAGAAGAAATAATCTGCCAATTTGAAAGCTGAAGAAAAATATATAATGCTTTTTATGATGAAATAAAGGTTACCATGCAGTATAAAAATTATATAAGAACACAAATATGTGTATTTTTTAGAAGATGAACATGATTTTATGCTTTTCTAATAAAAAGGCACTTACACACTAGTGTTTCTAAATTTAATTTTTTTAAAAGTTCAAAGTGAACTATAACAAGAAATATATGCCCATTTGAAAGCTGGAATACTTCTTTTTATAATGCTTCGCATAAAATAAAGTTAACCATGCAGTATAAAAATTATATAAGAACACAAATATGTGTATTTTTTTTAGAAAATAACATGAGTGTATGCCTGTCTATTAAAAAGGCAGTAACACACTAGTGTTTCTAAATTTTGCTTTTAAAAGTTCAGTGAATTATAACAAGAAATATATGCCCATTTGAAATCTATTATTCCTTTTTTTTTTTATAATGCTTGGTATGTAATCAAGTTAACCATGCAGTATAAAAAGTATATAAGAACACAAATATGATTTTTTTTTAAGAAAATAACATGACGTTACGCCTTTCTATTAAATAGGCAGTAACACACTAGTGTTTCTAAATTTTCAAAGTGAATTATAACAACAAGAAATATACTGCCCATTTGAAAGCTGAGAAAAAAAAAAAAATACTTTGTACAAAATAAAGGTTACAATACAATATGAAAATTATATAAGAACACAAATATGTGTATTTTTTTAAAATAGAACATGATTTTGTGCCTTCCTATTAAAAAGGCGGTAACATCGTATTTTTTTTTTTGATTTTAAACTCAGTGAATTTTAAATCAGAAAAAAATACGGAATGGTATCGATATCAATATGTTATTTATTAAATTTTAATAACCATTTCGTAAATCGAATACATTTAGAATCAAAAACGTATTTCCTTCAATGGAAAACATATTTTATATCAATATTCCTAAAAATACGATTACCCCACCCGACAACATGCCACGGCCGAGAATCGGAAGAATTCCATTGGTAATTATCAACATAACCAACGAAAAACATGTGGAGAATAAACATTTCCTCATTAAAATACATCATATTAAAATAATACTTACTAGATAATTGCTTATATAAAGAGTTTTCTTGCTGTTTATCGACATTAATCTACCCAGCGTTGTATTCAATATTTTCCAAAATGGCGGTTGAAGACGATGATTGTCATGTGACCCGATATCGGGATTTCTGTCCGAGAATTTGCGAGACTTCCTTTTTCGCCCTATATAATTTGACCTATTTTCTTATCCTCTTATTGACAAATCCTTGGTATATACCTGCGTAATTTACGCAAATAATTGAGCCAAAAACTGCAAAAGATTTCTTTCTATGCGTACTAAAAACATAAAAAAACATAAAAAAACAAACAATTTATTTCAATGCGTACCGAAACGTAAATACACCGCGTTTCGCAATCTCCATCTTCTATTAAATGGTTTGTTTGATTGTCGAATTGGCCTGTTCCATACTCGTCACACGTTTGTAGAATATGTTCCTAGTACTGTATGATGCAAGACTCGATTAGAACATATTGAGACTGAGTCTACGCTTGACTAAACGAACATTTCATAGACGGGTTTCGGGTTATGTTTACTTTATAAAACGTGTTGAATTGAGGTAGCGTTAATAGGTACTGTAATCCAGTCTGCGTATTGATATCCTGTCAAATTTTCCCGTAAAATACGAAAAGATGTCAGGTGAAAATCGTTCGCGGAAGGAAAAAATGCATAAACATAGTTCCAAACGTAAATAAAATCATCGGCTATATTTCCGTTAAAGCAGATGTGTCGTCTGTGTCAGTTGTCCAGCCAATAATATTTGATTTGATTGATCAAGGTGTTTCAAAGGGGTAGGTATACAACACGGACTAACACGCGCGGACTGTATAAAATGCGGGCTGGTATTTTGCGGACCATGTAAATAGATGTAAATAGATGGACAAATAATACAAATATTTTGGTCAGCACTTATTTCATAAAACAAAATAAGTATGTGGTGTATGGTAATGGTCATTTAAAAATAGATTTGCATGAAAATAAACAATTGCCAGTTGTAGATGTTTAAAGCAAAAGAATTTACAAAAGTAAAGTTTTTCGCGCTATGATTTAGTAACAATGATTGTTTGAATGTAATCAGAGAAACATGCTAATGTCCATCTGCAACGCGTTGTTATCATGTAATAGCTGCTATGAGGAGTATTGAAATGCCTCTCCATGACAAAAAGAAGGGAACAATAAACTTATCTAAACTGAGAAAAAGCAGGATTTAAGCGATACATTTGAATCTCATGCAAATATTTCATTAGCACATGACAAACTTATTAATGCACACGATGACAAATTTAACAAAAATACAGAATACTCTACTCCAAACTCCATCATAAAACATACATCTTCCACTCCTAAAACACCAGAATCTATATTGAAAAAAGAAATGACTAAAAAATATCGGAAAAATCGAGAAGAAAATTACGATTCATGAAAAATGAAAAAAATATGTCTGATGATCTAATTGAACTAAATATTTCTAGATCTTTTGAGTTAGATGAACACAATTTTAACAGTGAAAACAAGATTTGGAATGAAAAATTACATTTAAATACTTATCGTGACAATATTATTAATGATGCAAGATTGAAGAAGCTGTAAATATTATCCTTAGAAAACAATTCTCCAATCAATAAGGCCATCAATAAAAATATGTTTGTTTGCCGTGCTCCGACCGACTCACCCGATTCGGCCGCGACTCAAAAAAATGTAATGACCTCGTGCCGAAAAAAAAATTCAAATGATAATTTTATTAGCCAGAGTTGTTAAGCATCTAATCTGGATTGAAAAAGGTTATCAAAAAGTTGCCTTAGTACAAAAATGGCATAATAAATGCGAACAATATATATAAAAAAAATATCTAAAAATAAAACTTTTTCCTACCTTAAAATACACATGAATAAAATAATTATGTGCAAGTCCTTGTGTTTAGTTTTAATAACCTATGCCCTAACATCGTACTAGGGCCTTTATAGTGTTGTAGATTGAATAAGCTTTTGATGTAAAAAAAAATAAAAAATCCCTAACTACCTACCCACCCTCAAAATTTTGGGTAGGAGCACAGCAAACAAACAATTTTTTATTGATGGCCTAAAATCAATGGATTTCAATTGCCAGAAAAAGTTCCATTTTTTGACAAAGTTAGCAGAAGGTGGCATGTTTCAAATGTAATGGAAGCAATGCTCTCGCATGTCAGATTCGTCACACCCACAAATATCATTGGGTATTTCATTTTATGATATATAGTAAAATATATTTATTTGGTAGTTTAGGTATAGATAGAGCGGACGAAAACATAATTACAAATGGACTTAGTATCCAACTAGCTCTAATTTATGGCAACAATAATAGTTGGCCAAATAACCTGAGATATGTGTCTTAAAAATCACTTTCGTAGGCATTTTTTGTTAATAGCAAACTTGTATGCTAAATTGCTTCTAGATACAAAGTACTAGATTCTGAATTCTAGAGGGGATGTCGCTCTCTCAGGGCCCTAATGAGGTCAAAGGTCACCAAGTGCGTTTTTTTCATAGCTTTTATTTGGCGTGTAATACATGACATTTTTAAATGTGTTTTAAATCAAAATTATATCTATTATTACTTGAAATGGTGACCAAACAAAACCATTATAATTTAAGATATATTTTGTTTAAATAGGCTATAAATAGATTGGGTCAAAGGTCACTGAGTGCACACTTTCTTCTAGTTTTAGAGTAGTGTACTATGCTTATTCAAACAGAGACGTATTATATAGTGTTTCTTAGTATTATTTGCTCACTCGTATTGCTGAAAGTCAATTATTGTACATTTATATGGGTTTAGTCAAAGAAACGGGTACAGCCATCACTTGAGGATGAGCTGAATGATCTTGAAATGGCACTTTCATCAGTGTCTCGCCAGGACCGTAACGTCGTCTATGAAAGAAATGGCAACTTGTTGAAAGCAATCAAAAAAGATCAAAATGTCATCGAGTTATTGAGTCAATTTGACGAAGAGATGAAAGCAATCAAGAATTACGCGTATTGGGAGTCCTATATGCGCATAGCAGAAATCTTGCTGAGCTTGATCAAAGCCCAGAGAACGGGAAACTGGCAGCTACATGCCGAGTCGTTTTCTGAGATGCTGCCATGGCTAACAGTTTACGATCACATAAATTACGCTCGATGGGGTCCCGCATACCTTGCAGACATGAAAGCACTGGAGTCAATTGCACCAGATGTCTACAAAGAATTCATGGAAGGAAACTTTGTTGTGAAATTGAGCAAAAATTCGTTCAATGAAGTTCCTGCTGACCAAGCAACAGAATGGATCAACCGAATGTGTAAAACCGCCCGCGGCGGTATAATTGGGATCACTCGACAAGATCAGGCAAGGGACAGATTTTGCATTACATGGTCCATAAGATCACAGTCTCGCATGCACGAGTCTATTTGATCAACTTGATGATGACGAGGAAGACACTGGTGTACGCAGAAACGACTCAAAGCCTGCTAGAATAAAGGCCGAGGCAGAGAGAGTAAAAGGTCTGATGCAGCTATTTGGGACGCTACATGTGTTTGGAATGTCTGCAAAAGAGAATCGAAGGAATACAGATGGGAGGGATAACAAACTATTCTCTATAGCATCGAAAGATGTGGCTTCTGATAAAATCTGCGATGACCTGTTGTCATGTGAAAGTAGAGGAAAGTCATTGGTAGAAGAATTTGCAAAGGCTCGACTAAAGGAACAAACTGTTGATTTTAACGCACCCTTGCAGAAAGTCAAATCAAAGACATGTTCATACTTGTACAAGGAAACAATGTCAGAAAAACAGAAGACTTCTAAAATATTGAAGGCTGATAGAAAGCTGCTACAATGTCTATTCAACGCAGCAAATTCTGGAAGAGCTGTACAGACGGCGGATGTTCTACAACATGAGTTAGCTCCGTTCCTCTTTCTTTGGCTAAAGCTAATGGTAGCATGAATGGCACAGCGAAGTCACAAATATTGAATGTGCTTACCACCGACAATGGCGTTGAAACACCACAGAATATGCCGAATACGGACACTCCAACTTGTGTAATAATAGACGGCCATGCTTTGATCCAGACTTTGGGAAAACCTCAGGGATGCCAGACGTTCGGAGATTACGCATCTATATTTGTACAGACAGTGTACAGGCATTTTAACAGCACTACCACACGCATTGATGCCACGTTTGATTGTTATTTTGGTGGTCGGTCGATCAAAGCTTCCACAAGAAGCAAGAGATCTGGCAAACGTCGGCCAATACGAAAACTCATCACATTTAAGTCCAGATGTCCCACTTCCACATGTATGGGATCAGTACATATCACAGTAAGATAACAAAGCGGACTTGGCTGAGTTCCTTTCTCCTGAGATGATGAATCGCTCAGATACTCATCCAATTGGATCAACTATTGTTGTTGGTGGAGGTTTCTCAGGAGAGACGAATTCAAAATCTAGCAGTTTTGATGCCAAACACTTGTGTGTAAATCATGAAGAATCCGATACCAGAATGATATTACAGTAAACAGAGGATACAGGCATTTAGAAGTCGTTTGTCGGGACACAGATGTTTTGCTATTTCTTATCCATCACATTGGGTATGAGGTAGAGACATGGATGGTTTCAGGGACTGGAAAGCAAAGAAAGTGTTATCCAATACACACCATATCTCAGAAGCTTGACGAACATGTTAGACGAAACATCCTCGGTTTTCATGCATTGACGGGATGTGATACCACGTCGTCCTTTCATGGAATCAGCAAGAAGACATGTTGGAAGCGATTCTGTGATGTTCCGGACTTACTAGGAGGTATTGGTCACGACAGAGGTCTGTTACCGATCGCACAATATCTCTGCGGATTGTACGGTTGTTCGCAGGAGGATCATGAGCCGAACATTGATGTATGCCGTTATCGTTTTATGAAGGCTAGAAAATCTTTGGAAGTCTTACCACCAACCTCAGATGCACTCGAACTTCATGTGATGAGGGCAAACTATCCAGGGCTTCCGTTAATGGGCGTACGGCCGTAAATTACGTCCAAAAATCGTAGTTGTACGGCGAAAATTAACATCAAAGGCGTACAGTGTACTTCCAAAAACTTCAAAGTACGCCGCGATTGTTTACTACGGACGTCCTATAATCTGTAAATTACCGATTATAGCCCCGCCCATCTAATCTAATTTCATTTGAGACTGCCGACGTAACAAGTTGTAAAGCAATTAAAACTCAGTGGAGCCTGTAATTGACAGGTAAATCCGGTTTTGTCCAGTTTTTATCAAGGGACACACACATGACTGGTGAGAGGAGAGCGTGTTGATTAGATAATTGGCCTAGCCGCGCATTTCACAAAATGAAAGTATCAGTATAATCTCGATGCCAAATTGCTTAATTTATGTTTATTAACCACAAAGTTGAAACTCCTTACACAAACAGATTATACTTTTTAGGCTATTTCTTTTATATCGTTGTGTCATTTTTCTATGTATTTATCAAAGTTACAAATAGAAACGAAGTACTGATAGACAAACAATATTTAATAATCTCTAACCTAGGGGAGAGACCTCTTCGCAAATGGAGACTAAACACGGAAGTGAAATTATCACTGGCAAAAACAATCGATTGCTTTGATAATAAATTAAAGAATCTGTTACATTTATTCCTACACTTGACAGTTTT
Organism: Cyrtodaria siliqua; assembly: GCA_037043455.1. NCBI lineage: Eukaryota > Metazoa > Mollusca > Bivalvia > Adapedonta > Hiatellidae > Cyrtodaria > Cyrtodaria siliqua. The sequence continues at coordinate 35,606 of JAWPHD010019287.1, forward strand.
ACATACCTTTCATTAATGCATGCCAATTTAGAAGCTTTCCTGGACTGATAGATTGAAAACTGTTTGCAAAATGTAATTTACTGTATAAAACTTGTGGGTGGGGTATGGCACGCAAAGGGAAATTAAAGACATCACACCAGCCTAATCCATCCTATAGAAATAGTGGGGGCATAATTATGATTGTTTTTTTCATGCATTGTGAGAAGTACGAGAATCTCATGCAAAATTGGAGATTGGTATGTACAGTTATATTATGAGGCCCTGACAAACAATTTTAAATCCGATTTAATTATTTCTAAATTTTATGTGTAACAGTACCAGCATGATTTAATTTCAATATTTTTAGTATTTATTTTACCTTTTTAATCTGCCATATTCAAATGTTTCTATTCAAAACAGTAAAATGAACATTTAGCAATTGTAAGAAACATTGCACATTGTAGACTTATATAAAATTATGTCAGGGCCTCAATAAATATTTTCCACAGTAGAGGATTAACAAGTTTGTGATCGTCTCTAGCTGTAAAATGTCCGTGATCTTTTGATTCTGGTGTGATGTCTTTAAGTATTTTTATTTTGAAACTGTTTATATAATGAGGTCATCAAATATTTTCTTTTATAAACATATAGATGATTATAATTATCCTTTTTTTCTTTTTAACAATTTAGATGTGTTGTTTCCCTCACTACCACGGGGAATCACTGACTCAAAGACTATGAATGCCATGCTCAAACACTGGAACTTCCTAAATTTTCCCCATG
>JAWPHD010019288.1:0-36362 GCA_037043455.1 Cyrtodaria siliqua
TTTTATATCCGCAGATCTCTGCATCAAATCTCTGATATGTCTAATGATGTTTTCTCCTAATTGTGTGACCTCAGCAGTATATGCATCGCTTCTGTTTTCAACCTCGATTATTGACTCTTCTGACTTGTCTCTGGAATTCTCAACTGTTTTGAAGGTCATTCATTTTCTTTAAAAGATTTCCATACTCTTCCGAGTTAGTAGTTCCATTAGACAGTTCAGGAATATACCGTGCCTTACAGGTTGTATGCCACAGTGTCACACAGGACACTGCACCCTATCTCAGCATGCAACTCGCAGTAATATTCCAGAATCTTTCCAGGGTGTTTCATACATGGTTCGGTACACACGCCCGCATACTGTCGTACTTCTAGCACTTGTTTTACATCTCTTGGCATTTTATCTTTGTTCTGAATAACATAGTAGCTTTGAAATTCTTGTGAAAATCAACACATTTCCTGCACAGATAATCTCCACAATTAACACAGAAGCCACACGCCTCTTCATGAGTACCATTCCCATTACACGGATTACAAAACAAGTCGAAGTTGTCCTCTGAGGATAGTCGTTGATCTTCACTGGACAGAGTCCTCTTTTTACTATCTTCATCATTACCATTCATTTTGTTGTTTAATGTAAACACGAATTCAGTTTATAAGTGTTTTTGTTGTTGTTTGTTTTACTATTCACGCTTTATTCCAGCTAATTGTTTTCTGTATCGCTACACCACACTCCATGTAAACAACCTTGTTAATGGTTTAAACAGCAAAGCGTAAAATGATGACACACACGTGTACATAAAATTATATATACTCGAACAAAGTACTAGCTGTTTATGGTATAGACAGACGTCGGGTAAAGTACTTCCAATCGATGAAAATCTAACATTCGCCCACACGTGTTTTATTTTAAGGTAAACGTGATATCATGTTTAAAATAGCTGTTCGTTTAGCTGTAACTACGAACTATGCGATTACAAACATAAAAACCTTACCCCCTATTATATGAAATGTACACTTACATATTATTGTTACATGAAACATATCGGGGTCTACGAATATCAACGAAGCCATCAAAAAAGGTGTTGGTTTGCTGTGCTCCGACCTACTTACTAAAAGGGCAGATATCCACATGTTTTTGATCATTTAGAGGGCTTTTTTATTATATGTTTTAGGATTGCGCCGCAAATCGCACAAATATCGGGTATATGTGTTATTTTTTTATTATCATAAATCAGTCTAAACTGAAAACATAACATTAACGAGACACAGTAAAACAGATCGTAAGTATAGTTACAGATAAGACATTTGGTTTTGTAAAACGCTGACAGAGGACTGACAAATGTTCTACCTACCTACTCATTAAAAACGTTTTGGGTCGGAGCACAGCTTTAAGAATTAATGGCCATCAGTAGCATCATGTGGGTACAACAGGTAGGTACGTGATTTAGAATGAAACAATTGGCTTGGTAGACAGTTATTTTGATTACATTTTCATTACATTTAGTGGTAATAAATTGCAAAATAATCATCTAAGACATTATCAAAAAGTGTTAATTATTTAAATATTGCAACCCCCCCCCCCCCCCCCCCCCCCCACCCTCCACCACCCACGCCCCCACCTACCCTTACGTCACAAGTACTTTAAAGAACCATAGGACTATATTCGATAGTAAGAGTACGGCACTATATCCTGATTCGAATGTATCCTTTCTCTATTTCTGGGAGAGGCTCTAAATAGCCTACCAAAGAGTATTGATAAGCTGTTAAACACAGTTCATATTCCTATCATACTGCTGTTATTTCCATGACCTATCTAAGGGAAGAAACTGTTACTTTACAAAAATGAACAATGCTTGTTTGAGTAAGTGTTGAATATATACAAAAATCCCGATCTTCTCAGCATTATACAAAATATACTGACGGTCAATGAAAAAAACCCCAGTAAATTATATGGGTGTTACATTTTATTTCTTAAGTAATTTATAATAATATGTGCATATTTTAAAATTGAAGGATATTAATTAACAAATACAAGCACTTATTGTCGCAGAATTCCTAGACATGACGTATAATGTTAAAGGCACACGGGTAGAAAACACCTCACACAGTTATGGCCAACATTTTACCGTTACTAGAAAATCATCCCGACGTTACGTTATTCCAACAAGATAACGCCAAGCCATGTTAGACCGCATAGAGCTACCAACCGAATAGAGCTCCTATGCGAACGAGTGTTTCGCATTGACCTTCTACGGAGCTCTATGCGAACGAACGTTTTGCTTAGAGCTCCAGTGTTGAAAAGGAGCTCTATGCGAAACGCATGTACCTCTGATCATTCACTTCGCATAGAGCTCCCACGTTCCACGTCAATAATAACATAACTACGTGCAATATGGTAGTATATTGCACCGTAGCAACATATGTAAAGTCAATGTGAAAATGAAATAGGCATGTAATAATTATAGAGAGTGACGGGGTATACAATTCAACTCCTGCCGAACATGTCAACTTTATACGTGATCCGCGCTAGTTTAAGATCCCCGACCAACTTTGACCAACATGTTTGTAGTATAAAAGCTACTACGCTAATGTATCCATGTCATATGTCATAATACGGTTAGCGTGGACTTTGAAATCAAATTTTAACAAGCAATTTTGTGAATTTATATCTACCATCTAATAAAGCTATGCAGTTACGTTGGCAGTAACTATCATTTTGGTCCATTTATACAACACACAGTCTTAATTTTGTGATTTTGTTTATCAATTCATGGACAATAACTTTAGTGCAACTTAGGCGATCTGCACGAAACTTGCTCGGACACATCCTACTTCTGGGATCCACATTTGGTTAACATATCATAAACATCCAGCCGTCCGTTACATACTTATGGACACGTAATGATATGATAGACTGACAGACGGACGGAATGAGGGACGGACAACGCGAAATCTGTTTCAGTTTCTTACGCAATTACAGAGATTTCATATTTATAGTAGATACAATACCAAAACTGGTGTTTTATAACCAATACCGAAAGCGATTTGAATATATCTGGAATGAGGTCGTATACTCAATATTTAGGAAACTTTAAAACGTTCAGCGGGACTACAAGCAGCATCACGACAACGAATTTACAACGAAGGAAAATAACTGTACATCAAATATAGTGTACCTTCATTATATTATCACAAAGATAGTGTACCTTCATGATATTATCAGTGTTGGCGCTGTATTGGATTTTTCTATGCCTACCGTTCGCACAGAGCTTCGCTGTTCAAGTTTGCGAAATAGTAAAAATCCTGTTTCTCGCATGGAGACCCCTTCGCATAGATCTCTACGAATAGCTCTATGCGTACCTTTATGCGGTGCCAAAAAGCCACACTTAGCTAGAGTTACAAGTGACATTTTCTTGCTGGAATAACTTCACATCGGGATGATTTCCTTGGAACGGTATCACGGTTGGCCATCCCCGGTATTAAAATGTTTGACTTTTGTTTTCGTACTGCATACGTCGTTATTTCGCCTCACAGTGACAGAATTCATACACCACTTCATGTTTTATTAACCAGTAGAGCGACCTCAGCTTGTAATTGGGCCTCTTGTTTTAATGAACGTGTGTCCATCAGCTGACTCTGTTTCAGCAATGTCGTAGTACCGATATATAGGCAAAAATATCCAGAATATAACTGAACTTAGGCGTCATACGATAGATACGCATGTCTCTTGTCTATTTTTATATTAATGAACATGTGTCCATCAGCTGTCTCTGTTTCAGCAGTCTCTTTGGAAATGTCGTTGTACCGACATATACGCAGACATATCCAGAATATAACTGAACTTAGGCGTCGAACCATAGATACGCATGCCGCTTGTCTATTTCTGAATTAATGGACGTGTGCCCATCAGTTGTCTTTAGTACTGTTTGTTACCTTGTTACCTTTAGTGCACTTGTTACTTTTAGGGTTGCAACCTACAGGGAACGGTTAGTGGCAAAAGGTTCGCTGGAGATTAAAACCAGTTTTTAAGATGCACCAACATTCACTTGCTCTAATGTCATCACAAATAAACGGGTCAATGTAAATAAGGAAATACCCACGAGGCTATATCCTCTAAAAAACTAGTCACCATTAATAAGCAATACGAGTCAATCATAAATATGATTATGTATATAGAAATACAAAAATCATAGCACTTCACAATGTAAGTATTCAATGACTTAACAAAAGCCAGAGCAATAAGAGAATAAACCGTTAATGACACCATAAGACAAGGCTGAAGACACTACATTCAAGTATTGAATTGAATTCATCAGAAGACTTTATTTTAAGAGGGTAGTCCAGGTAGTAAAACAATACTAATCTTCCGTAAGGCCCTCTTTATAAAACAACATAGTAAACAATAGCACATACACAAGTTTATAGCAACACAACGATATTGCAGTACTGACAATGGAAACAAAAGTGTTCTCAAAAAATAAAAATCTATATTATGATTCAATAACATATTTTTAACGAAAATAATTTCACTTATATAGTCCTTTTTATCCGCTTTATATATCTTTTTGAAAAAGGTTTAACTGACGTGCAATATCTTATATGCTCCTGGATTTCATTCCAAATATGGAGTCCACAATCTGTCGGGTCACCATAACGTGATAAAGTTATAATTATTTGTAAAAACATCATAGGTCTCCTGTTGCCATTTATTTATTTTGAAGAGGGTCATGTTAAGTACATATTATACAAGTGTTACAGCCCTATAGCCAAAACTGTTTGATATGATGTCATCTATGACTGTGTCAAGTTTCATTCTTTTAACCCAAAGTGCACAATTCATTCAATGGTTTGCACGAAGGAGCTCCACAATTTGTGTTTAAATTCTCTCGAGGTCCACAGATATTGTCAGACTGACCAAACAATTACTCAAGTTAAATCATTAAAATACTTGTTTTAGAAATAAGTACAATTAAAATTTTACTGTTTCATTGTAAATTTACCTTTATTGACAAAGATAATGATGAATGACAGTATTGCATCATTTGTTAAGGTCTGTCAAAGTCAAAATAAATAGATATACCCTTGTAAATGTTCTGGATGTGCGCCAATACAACATGCGCCAGTACAACCGCCCACATACTTATGCAGGTTAGTTGAACATATATACAGTATGAATGAGATATAAAAAGACCATGAGATATGTGTGTGATGATTTATGTAATTTAAGACTTAGACGTGTATGAGGTGCCGTATTGCTTTTTAATACAATCCAGTGATATCACCTATTTGAATGAGTGATATCACTCATTCGAAAAGGTGATATCACTGATTCAAACTTAAATGAGTGATATCACCTATTCGAATCAGTGATATCACTGATTCGGATAGGTGATATAACTGATTCAAAACGAAAGGGTGATATCACCTATTTGAATGAGTGATATCACTAATTCGAATAGGTGATATCACTCTTTAAAAACGAACGGGTGATATCATCTATTCGAATCAATGAAATCACTCATTCAAATAGGTGATATCACCCATTCAATAGGTGATATCACCCTTTTGTTTTGAATCAGTGATATCACCTATTCGAATCAGTGATATCACCTATTCGGTTATACAACAAGAAAAATACAGACCTCCCCCAAGAGTATTATCAGGGAGAACGTCATACATCCCTTTTGTTATATATACTGAGCAAAAATAAAAAAGTACCCATTTTTCTTTCTCTTGTTATATAGACAGCAAAACAGGAAATAACAAATGATGTATATGGAATAATTAGATCGACCACCACCGGCATAGAAAATGAAATTATAATAATATGTTTCGTTACAAATTTTTTTTCTTGGGTCTAGGTGTGGGGGAGGTGGAGAAGATGATTGGGCCCTGTAGGTGCTAGGTTTGGTAAGGTATATACCCCTTCCGCTATTTGAGGGAGAGGGAAAATTTCCGCATATATTGCAGTAAGAGCTGATGCGACCATAACATGAACGTCGGCCATTATCTGCCGATGACGAAAAAGCCCGCCAAATGTTGCAACCGACTGCGGTTGTCTAATTTGTTACAAATACACGGACCCTGGATGGGATCAGTCATTTATATAAATTTATTTCTGAATTGGTAATCGGTGATATCACTGATTCGAATAGGTGATATCACGCATTCAGAATGAATCGGTGATATCACCTATTGGAATAGGTGATATCACCAAATGGTATTAAAAAGTAATACGACGCCCCATAGACGTGCACTTTGAAGTTGTCTAATATACTTCGTCCAAATTTTACACTGACGGCACTTTAGGTCAAATAGCTTTATACACATTTTGAACCACATGACAATTTGCAGGTCTGTATTTACATTGTCCCGTTTTATTACTACAATATAGTAAGAGTTAGGTTTGGTGCACCCTAGAACCTGGTTTAACACCTCAACCACATCCCAGCCCCCCAACCCCCACACCAGCGGCCCTTTTTGCCACTGACCGTTCCAAGGTGGTAGCCCTATTGTCAACCCTTTTATGTTTGTGATGTCATATCTTGAATTTATACATCTTTGTAGTTGTTGTTTATTTCTATGCGTGATTTTGCTTTTTTTTGTGTATCTGTCTATTTGCGCAAGTTTAACCTCGACTTTTGTAAATGGAGTATGTACATATACTCCTCAAATAATTTAAGGACCATGCTTAGATTTGGGTCATTTTTTAAAGTGCTGTAACTGAACGATTTATTGTCTTTTTTTGTATTTTTTAAGTTTAGTTGTATTCTTTTACAACTGTTACGTGACACACATTGTACATACATATATTAACTTTTTATATGAATATGAAATCCATAATATTAAAGATGGAATAATTATACTGTTCTAGTTTGTGATTCTTAATTTATTTTGAGGAGTATATTATAGAACTGACTGTTGTTTAACGGATAAACAAAACATGATAGGTTACTTAGAGCCGCCACAGAAAACAACAACAGCAACAACAACAACAACAACAAAACAAAATACAAACCCTGAAATAATTATTCATTAATAAGATCGGGATTATTAAAAGAGAGTTAATCAATATGTACCTGTTGGATGGCATGTGATGTAATACACATGTTTCCACGACATTTTACGTATAACCTGCTGGTTATATAAAATGTATTTACGTGTAATATAGACACCTTTTCTAAGTAAATCACAAGAAGAAACTGATGCAAAGCATCATGGCGTCGCAGAATGTTTTCAAAAGGAGGAAACAAACATGTGTATTTATTTGCAAATTTTTATTATATAACAACACAAATGCAGAAATATTTTAAAAATTATAAAAAAGTTATATGGCAACAGTAAGCAATAGTTACTTGACATTGGTAACATCTGATCATGTCATCAAAACCGCGGTATATAAATTAGTCAATGGCTATGTACTTGGCAAACAAAACCACGTCTATACATCGGAATTCGGAGGCGCTCCACAGTTTTTTTTTCAATCTCCCTTGGATTGGTACCCGGTCCAACACTTAACACTCTATCGAGACCGGGCACCTGAAACATCACGTGGTATCTGTTTATGTTGAGCATGCCACTGTTCAGTGGAAAAGGTTGGATTTAAGTTGATAAATAACAAAAGGATTTCAGGAAATATAACTTCAATCAATCGCTAATAGTGTGCAGTGTGGTATAACACCAAAAACGGTCCTTGCCAGTGCGTATCACGCCTAAATGCCTGGGTTGTTGTCGCTGGAGGTCGCCGGTACATGTGCACTCTGACGTCGACGGGAGGCTCAGTGCAGGGAAATGATCAGGGGGCGAACAGGTTTTAATTCATCCTTAAAACGTCTTTCATAAAGGATGTGACGTGTTTCAATAACACGATCTTTTACCCCCAACATTTTTAATCACGTGCTCCTCCATATGTCACGTGCTCTGCCATTATGCAGCGTTAAAACCGAATACAAATATAGGTTGTGCGATCAAAGTGCGCCGCCACTCAACATCTTGGCCCAATCCCAAAACTATCGACTGATTTATAGCATACACTTTTTTTTTCTAAATGACCTTCCGCGTACAGGTACGTGCAGACGTGGGTGTATTCGATTTTAAAGGTAACCTTAATATAGTTTTATTTTTGTATCTAGTTAATTGTAATTATTTAATTCATAATGAAATAAAAAGACAGCTACAAATGAAAAATCATTTAAGGGAAATATTGCAATAAAATATCAGTAAACACACTCGTTCTTAACATTCGGTACGCTTCGGATATTCGGATTTCAGACTTCGCTAACCTGTATACGTTTTAAATGAATATAGTACATTTTTTAAATTATCATACCGTTTCCATTGTCATTTATTTATATAAAACAGAACAGTTATGATATATACAATATGCATTTACAAAATATTTTGTTTAAATAATATCAAAGCTACAAATAATGGCAGATTTATTATATAACTGGTGTCGCCTGTCAGCGCTTTGTCAGTATAACAGTCAGTTTTTTTGTACCCAGATAAATGACCTTGACAAACTGGCCTGACAGTTTTCGTGAATAAAAAATGAGTATTTAACCCATATAATGACCTTCAGTGTGACCTTAACCTTTATATTTTAGTTTGGTCATGTCGATGTTGTCACGATGAGTATATATTGGAAGTTGATGAAGAAATATCAAGAAATGAGAAAGTTATAGCCAACGTTAAGTTTTCGTGAAGAAAAAATGGGTATTTAATCCATATAATGACCTTCAGTGTGACCTTGAACTTTATATTTTAGTATGGTCATGTCGATGTTGTCATGATGAGTATATATTGAAAGTTTGAAGAAGAAATATCAAGAAATGAGAAATTTATAGCCAACTTTAAGTTTTCGCGACGGACGGACTGACGGACGACAAAGTGATCCCTATGTACCGCATTTTTCTTGGAAAATGCGACACAAAAACGTTCCGAAAACCAATCACTTATTAAGTGCAATTAAGTTGTATTCCCAGCCGCCATATATTGTACAATTAAAACTATAACCAAAAACTATTGACATAGATGGAAATTGAAAATCATTTTGTATAACACATTATCGTTCTATTATTGAAAGTATTGATCATATTGGACGAGCTATTTTCGATGACAGGATCAATAACCTTGCAAAGTGTCTATATACAAATAAGTGACTAAACAATGTCAAACAATATCACCCACGTGAACAAAGTTATAAACAGAATATGGTCTATCAGGGGAATTTCGACGGTTTTGACGTGTATTAAATTACGGTGAATTATCGTGTACAATAACACATTTTTTAATTTATTTTAAGCAATAACTTCACGACCTCAAATATAAAGTGATATTTTTTGTTTTATTAGTTTGATTTATTTTTCTACAACTGAAGACACGTAGTGATTAATTATCTGATAATACACTGTGAACGATATTCTATTCGATTTACATATCCTAGTCGCTCTACTAACTATGCTAATGTTGGCTATCCCTAGAACAACGGAGGTCACTTCCAGCCTATATACAAATAAGTAACAACAAAGTCTCAATATACTGCTATTCAATCACATATAGACAAATACACACTGGAGTGAACTATTACAAATATTCATTTTTTCCTTTGGCCATAGTACAGTAGTACAGTGAAATACACTATAAGGAACTGTCGTTGAATAAGTTCAAGCATGCTATCAGCCGCATCGACCACATCAAACCATAAGTTTTTAGTTTTGTTTTTATCCTGATTTCATATTTTTTGCGCTTGATTTTAATACCCCTTCCGCACTATTTCCCCACATTGACTTATTTTTAAACATTGTATCTTGTCTACTAACATATACAAAATCGCAACCTGCCAGAACCTACACGTTAGGGTGTGCAGCAGTATAGATATATATATATTCAATGCTAATTTGAACAAACTCCTAGGGTAACATGTTTAACATAGACTTATTTAGAGAAAACTTTGAAACATCTCCTTTTTCTAAAACCGCGGTGTATAATGTATGTAGCATAGTGGCTAAAACACAGCATTTGACCCACAAGTGTCTCACCAAAGGTCAAATTTGACTTGATCCTAATTCCTGCATAATTTTTTTTTTCTTGAAGTTCGACAGCTTGGGCCTATAAATTGCTCGTGTTTTGCTTAGCAGTTATGAACACTAAATTAAAGTAAATCTAAGAAAATGTTAAAATCTTTATTATTTTTTATGTATACGCATATTTAGAACTTCAACAAAACAGTTTCTTTTATTCTAGTAATAAAGAGCACAACTTAGGAATATGCTAGTTCCTTTCTGACAACAGACAAACTTAATTTGTACCTAGTATGACTTTCCATGCATCTATTTCATACAATAAATAAAAATACTTATATTTCTTCGAAAATGTTGTTGAAACCACAAGCATCAATTAAAAAGAGATTTTTGCCTTAGAACTCAATATCGTAAAACTATCAATTGGTTCAATTATTAAAGTACACAGAAAAGGGTTACGAACACTACATGAAAAGTAGATATACAAATCGAACAGGAAAAGTAGCATTCAAAGACGAACCACAAACACACAGAGAAACAAACAGCAACTATAAAGATGAATAAAAGTCAAAATAGCACAAAAGGGTTGACAATAGGGCTACCGCTTTGGAACGGTCAGTGGCAAAAGAAAGGCCGATGGGGGTTTAAACCAGGTTTTAGGGTGCACCAAACCTCACTCCTACCCTACTGTCATCCCAATAAACGGGACAGTGTAAATAAAGATATTCCCACCAGGTATTAATCTCTAACAAACAAGGCGGCATTAATAGGCAATATAAGTAAAACACATAAATGATCATGTATATATAATGTAAAAAAAAAAGCATAGAAAGTTTATATTCAATCAAAAATAAGTATACTAATTGGATGAAATAATAATGTTTTACCCATAGTTCTGTGCTTATAACATAAAGGGTAGATTAGAATTAACAAAATCAACAGAAAGTATACCTCTTTCTTTTGTTCAATATCTCTGGATTTTCATCTATTTTATTCCTCTTGGTATCAACGTTTTTATAACAAATTTTCCTATCTGATACAAATAATTGTGAAGATCCGTTTGTATGAAAAACAAAAAGACTAATACATTTCTAAAAAATGAGAATTTTCAAATAATTGTGAAGATCCGTTTGTATGAAAAAAAATTAGACTAATACAAAATTAGACTAATACATTTCTAAAAAATGAGAATTTTCAAGTCAAACTGCACAACGCTCAAAAATGGTCATTTAATATGGTATATGTTTATACCCTCTTGCGCCTCTTGTACTTCGAAGGAAAATGGGCCACAACACCGGTATTACGCCTCATCTAGTCTTAAGTAGGGTTTCCTTTGTTCATGAACAATAAACTGACCACTTACGACACAAAAGGTTTAACAGACAGACGGACGTACGGACATGGTTAACGTTACATGGACATCTCACGAATCGGTGGCGGATGCATAAAAGCAGACTAGCAGAGTTATCTTTATAGGCATTTCAAATCCCTTTAAAATAAATCTACAACATTCATTATCTAATCACCTGGAGTTGTATGAGTTTTGTCCCTATTGACATTTTGTCATATATACAGTACATGCACACCAGTTGCAGTAAACTGACATTGTTTTCAATAACAGTACATGCGCACCAGTTGCAGTCAACTGATATTGTTTGCAATAACATTCCCACAAAGTCACGCACTAAACTATTTTTCAAGGACACGCATTAATCTATTTTCGTTATGCAAGTCATCCATTCATTGAGCGAGATAGATAACACTAACAGTTCAACATACTGACCTACTTCTTTTATATAGTTTTAATCGGTGGCACATTCAGTTGGCAGAGATCGTTTTTGATATTTGGATGTGTGTAATTTAATAGTTGTAAGATGCCACCACCCTTCCTGCCATTAGGCCCTGATTTAAAATGTTGCCTTACATGGGCTAGAACATTGAACCATCAGGTTCGTATATAACACATTTTGATTGGTAACATTCTGCATGTGAGCGGTCTCCTAATATGGGAAACGTATTGACTGGCCACGTGGCAAAAACAAAGACAACGGTGTATCTACAGTATGGGCGACAAAAACAAAAACATAACCTTGCAGTACAAGATAGATAATAGAACATTATTCACACTGTAATCCTTACTTTAAATGAATGATTCAATGTGATTTAATATGTGTTATTAACATGTACGCACATGTTTAACATTTGCACTATACAGGGGGTCCCAAAGGGGTTTTGCGTGAAAACGTGATCGGGGTGTTTTTAAAAACGTGACACGTGAAACAAACAATATTTTTGCGTGATTGCGTGAAAATTATATCAGCGTGATCCGTGATTTTGGTCTTGGTAAAACGTGATCGCGTGATATGGTGACGTGAAACGTGAATTTTTAGTCCTTTTCAGTCCTTTTAGTGTCCCTCCTCCTCAACCGAGCCTCCCCCGAGAGCTGAACTTTCGTACTTGCGCGAACATCTGGCACAGGGAATCGTGATTGCGTGTGTTTTTTTTTGTTTTTTTTTGTTGTTGTTGCAACCCACACATTGTACTAGAGAAGCTCGAGCCTATAGCGCTTCACGTCTGCTCATCCACATTTAACGTGAAATGTGAAAGTTTTGCTATTTTCACGTGAAGACGTGATCCTTGTTTTTATTTTACGTGATCACGTGAACACACCCCCTTTGGGACCCCCTATACAGGTGGTTGTATCTCCCTCACAACTTGCTTACTGCTTAGGTTCATATAGCGTTAGAAATTTATGGTAAATTGTCCCATCGCTTTAGTACCAAAAACCACGGTCATTGGGAGAATGATAATGATATAAATAACCATTTTCTGTTGAGACAGATAGGATGCGTGCCGATGTGCAGTAGCTCCGGCTCCTTGAGAAGTGAAATTAGATATTAAACGCTATTTTTTTCAACAAATCAAAGTAAATTCTGTGCCACTTTAAAAGTTGAGCTGTGAGCTCAGCTCACTGTCTCCGTCTCTTGTAGCAATGGACTCAGTGCTCAACTTTAGAGAGCTGCAACACGTAAATACCACGTCATATATTCATGACATGATACCATCATACTGACATTGAGCCGACCATTCGTAGGACTACCCTTTATATGGCGAACGTCAGGCAATGGAGCTACTATACTAGTATCATTTTACGACCTCCAGGCGGAAGCTCTACCACTAAGCCAAGCCGCTAAGCCAAAAAAATATTAAGTCAGCAACGTTTGCGAAAATGGTATGTGTTGATATTTATGTTTATTTCGCTCTTCGGGGCATTTAATTTTATTAGATACTGGGACCATGCGCCGTACGACATGGGGAAGCAAAGTCCATGTCCATCTTCGGGATGGTTACAATTGTGTACTATTGATTTTATTAATATTGAGTTCTGCTCAACCCGGGGCTAGAGGGCGTGAGCGGTAGCTAGCATATTTCAGTACCGCTCATGAACAGTCTCAGTCAAACCGAGACTGAAATATTTCGTATGTGTCGTGCTCGGCCGTTTCCAAAGGTCCACTATCATACTCTTTTTTTTTTAAGTTAATTTGCAAAACCCTGTTATACGGTAAAATGTTTAATGATAATTGAATTTAACCCCAGTTAGAAATTGCGTAATACGTAATTAAGGTTATAAGCTGGTTAATACGCATATGCATTCTTAAATACCATATAAACTAGGACAACATTTTTTTTAATTTGCACTCGCAGTAAGAGATATATTATCGGAATGTAAACTGATGTCAGACAAGGTCGTTCTGGGTAGACCCCCCAAATTCATTTTCATTTTATAATCTTTTGTTCTTGCTCATTAAAGGTCTCCATCATGACCCCCGCATTGTTTCAGGTGCCATCTCGCTCACATCACTAGAGCAGTGGCAGAACAACAATAAACGTGGCTCCAGCGTAAATGGAGTGTCTACAATAGAATTTGCAGCAACTCTGCAGTTCTGCAGGGGATAAGGTTCTAGGCCCATTCTCCATATTTTATCTTGATGTACATGGAGGATGAGCCTGGCATGTTCATTCCTGTTAGGGCCATATAACATTTCATGTGTTGGTGTGCCTTAAAACCCCATTCAATTCAAAAACCTAGGTAGAATAAGACGAAACTGGGAAACTCAAAGTTTTTATTTAATTATATACAAGCAGGTTTAAAGTCAAAATGAAACTGGATGATTAAATCGAGACGCTTATTTCAGTGCTTGATAACAACTTCAAGATTAACGTAAGTCCCTTAAATTAACAATTTTTTTTCACAATTTTATATATACTGATAACGACAATAACTGCATTCAACCATACATATATACTTGCTTATAATCGTTTTTTTAAACTCTATGTATACATGATAAAAAACCTTGTTTTCTCGCGTGATTTTGAACAAATGAGTAGTAGTGGCGGCAGTTGGGCGAAACGACTGCACGAGCTCATTTGCATATGAATGGATGACATCATATTCTTAAAATAGAACGTGGTATAAAGTAGGTCATTCATTGCGCGGTCTCATTTGCATATGCATGAATGTATTGTGTTAGAGCAGATCAGTGACTGGATGTTGTAACAAAGGGTATTGCATAAGTCTCCTTAATCCTTTAACGTACCAACGCGATAGAATGAGTTTCATAGGTTAATCCCTCGAGAGACAGGATGTCTGTGTTCCTTTTGTATAAAAACGGGGATTTTAGTGACAGGATGTTCGAACAAAGGGTATTGCCATTTAGACTTAATATGTGGACATTATAGAGACTGTTTGTCTGCGTTCCTTTTGTATAAAAATCGCAAATGGGCATATGCATGCCATCTTCGAGATGGTTAACATTGTGTACTATTGATTTTATAAATATTAGTGTTTGCCCTACTTTTTCCTCCAATCAGACGGTGAGAATTTTAAAAAAATGGCGAACTTATTCATGTAAATTTCTAACGATCACCAATTTTAACCATTTAATCATTAAGTCATCGCTTACTAAATGGCACGCGCTTGTTTGGACACAAGGAGGCAGATTTAGTAGAAGCGTGAACGTGTTAAGAGGTGTGGTTTCGTAAAAGCGTGGGGTAAAAGTAGGGCAAACACTAAACACAAACACTAGTCGCTGCGCTCCTTCCCTTAGGGTTGCTTAATTGTTAAAATGTAACTTCATAGCCTCTAACTAATACTGGAGTTCTGCTCAACCTCTCAACTAGAGGGCGTGAGCGGTAGCTAGCATATTTCACTACCGTTCATGAACAGTCTTAATCAAACCGAGACTGCAATATTTCGTATATGTCGTGTTCGGCCGTTTCCAAAGGTCCACCTCATACTGTCATATATTTTAGTGCCAGGATGCTCGAACAAAAGGTATTGACACGGTGAATTGACATCCGACCGTAATAGAAAAGGTAGACAAAGGACCGGACAAAGGACCGGAAACCCTCTATTATACCACCACTTTGAACACAAAACTGGACATGTTAGGACTCGTACTTCTATAAATAGACTTCAAACATTATTATTACGTCTGTTATAAGTGGAAACAGTTATTTTACCAAATAAGATCAAAACTGAACAATTGTGAATCAAGAATCCCACGATAGATTATCGAATGTACTCCTGATAACTGGCTGTAGTAAGTCCATGGTTGAAGACATTCAACATGTGAAATTGTGATTTGAACTCGGCTGAACAAGTCACTGAAACCATTTAGAACTATAGAAAGCTGATCATTTATTTACTTTAAATATAAAGTCGCCCAGGTAACGGATTAACTTTTGACCATTAGGGGATTAAATCATGAATATTTACAGGCTGTTATAGAGTCATGTTTATACGTAATTACAGTTACGGCTTTAACTAGAAATCATACCAATGCTTCCTGCTAAGTGTCGTCAAATTTCGTTAAAAAAAAATGAAAAAAGTAAAGCTAGTTAAAAAAAGTAGTTAATTCAAAAATAAAAACTAATGAAAAAACAAAAATAACAAACAATGAAGGCCCTATCGTCTTAAGGAGGCAAAATGTAGCATTTTTAACTAAATCAAGGGCCATAACTCCGTTGTTACTAGTTCGAACTAGCTGGTTTTCGACATTTTCCGAGCTTTCATTGATATTAACAATCTGGTAAAGTTTGGTAAAGATCGGATGAAAAATGAAGGCCCAATCGTCTTAACGAGTTAAAATATAGCATTTTTAACTAAATCAAGGACCATAACTTCGCTGTTACTGGTCTGATCTGGCTGGTTTTCGAACTTTCCGATATTTTATTAATATTAACAATCTCATAAAGTTTGGTAAAGATCGGATGAAAAATGAAGGTCCTATCGTCTTAACGAGGCAAAATATAGCATTTACAACTAAATCAAGGGCTCCGCTGTTACTTGTCCGATCTGGCTGGTTTTCGAACTTCTCCGAGGTTTCATTAATATTTACAATATTTAAAGTTTGGTAAAGATCGGATGAAAAATGAAGGCCCTGTCGTCTTAAAGAGGTAAAAGTTAACTTCGACGACGGAGGACGACGGACGAAGAGTGATCCCAATAGCTCATTTGCGAGCCTTCCCAAACAAAGAACATCGAGAAAGACTTGAGAAGATTCACGGAATGTATCATTGGTTTCACAAACCCATTCCGAGCTGATGCACTGACTACGAGTTATACTGCTGATCATCTGGTGTTCTAGCAGAGAGATGTTCCTGATGATCTATTACAGCATCAGGCTGAGAAGGTCTATAGCATATATTGTCAATCATTGTTAATTAATATGCTGACCCGGTCCCATTCCACGATAAACCTTTTCACCAACTGAAGTACCGAAGATACTTACACAAGTAACAAAGTGTAACAAAAGTATTCGTAAACAGTCAATCAGAAGCATGTCGTGTTTTCAGCCCTAATGATGTAATTCCTGCCCATATGATCTCAAAACTGTAGAAAAGTGTTCGAAATACCATTATTATGAATAAATCAAACCCTAAGCCTGGTATGTCGCTCAATATACCAAAATTTAGAGATCAGGTGTGTAGGAATTATATCTTGAGGCTAAAGTCCTCGGGCACATATAGGGTCACAGGGATGATACAGTGGCTGTTATGAAAACGGACAAATAATAGTGTGGGGTTCATGATTGTGAACATGTATATTAAGTGTCAAGGAGGTATGACTAATGATTTTGGAACATCTTCTCACCTTTTACAACATCCACATACGCGTTGCGCGAAAATATGCGCAGATCACGCAAATTCGTCACCAGAGGGCACCCTTAAGGGCATTTTTGTATTTAGATAATTTTAATTATTTTTCTTCATAATAAAAAAAAGGAAGCTACAACTGAAAATATTGCAATAAGATCTCAGTTTAAACAAACTCACTCATAACATTCGGATACTCAACGGCAAAATTACACTACTATATCCAGGTGTTCAGGTCATATAATAATGTGTATATAGGTCAATTAAACATATAGGTTTATTCATGAGTTCTTAAAATA
Source organism: Cyrtodaria siliqua (assembly GCA_037043455.1). Classification (NCBI taxonomy): domain Eukaryota; kingdom Metazoa; phylum Mollusca; class Bivalvia; order Adapedonta; family Hiatellidae; genus Cyrtodaria; species Cyrtodaria siliqua. Next base: position 17,479 of record JAWPHD010019288.1, read on the forward strand.
CCCATGATTGAATATGCGTAAAATGGATTATGAGTTGGTATATATATTGTGTCAGGCAGGCGGCTCTATATGCTGTGTTTGTGAACAAAGCTGCTGCAGCTACTTTATCCCAATCTTTAGAACCATCTGTGTATATATGTTGAAAGTTGTATTTCGATTTAATTTCATTAAATTTGCTTTGAAAGACAGTAGAGTCTGTACTGGATTTGTTACTATTACAAAGATCGAAATTAATTTTGTTGTTTCCAAAGTCCACGGTGGAATTTGTGGTACTTTGTACTTGGCAATCAAATTTAGGTCGATTTCAGTGTCTCTTAATTTTGGTTTAATACGAAGACCAAATAGTCCAATGGCCTTCGGTTTTCGATCAAAAAGAGGTTCATAACTAGGATTAAAACATTATTGAAAGTTGGGTTTGAAAGGTTAGATTTTAATTTAATGGCATATTGAAGGGCTAATTTGTCCCGTCTATGAGAAGTGATGGTTCATTAGCTTCAACATATAGACTTTCGGCTGGTGATGTACGAAATGCACCTAAGGCGAGTCGTAATCCTTGATTTTGTATAGGATCGAGCATCTGCAAGTATGACTTGCGAGTCGATCCATATACTATTGACCCGTAGTCCAGCTTGGACCTGATAATAAATCGATAGAGTTGTAAAAGTACTTTACGATCTGCTCCCCAATTAGTGTTTGCAACAACTTTAAGTAAATAAAGAGCTTTAAGGCACTTGGCCTTCAAGTATTTAAGGTGTGGTATAAACGTCAATTTACGGTCGAAAATAAGACCAAGGAATTTTCTTTCATCAACTATTGGTATTGGTGACCCATCCAGTGTAAGATGAGGGTCTTCATGATGTTTACGTAGTTGACAAAAGTGCATACAATTAGTTTTAGATTTGGAAATTTAAAACCATTGTTCATGAATGTCAGAGAGGGTTGAACCCATTGATACCGTATTTTCCTGAAGTATCATCAGCTTTTCTCCAAAGCGACTAGATGTTCTTTCTTTACGAACGCTTTCCTAATAAATGATTCAAATCGGATGAGATTGTCTGTTGTGCCTCGTTGGCGCCGGAATCCACTTTGATACTTTGTTATCAGCGTACCAAACGAGTCACTCATTAATTATTCGTTCCATGGTTTTACATATACAACTCGTTAAAGCAATAGGGCGATAATTTATTGGGTCCGTATGATCCTTTCCAGGTTTGGGGACTTGAATAACGATAGTTTCCCGCCAAGAATCGGGGATGTTTCCGGTCACCCAAACCTTATTAAATAGATCAAGAAGTGTAGAGAGACAGGTTTCAGGTAAATGTTTTAATAATTGATAATGGATATCATCAGGACCAGCTGATGTATCATGAGCCGTTTTAAGGGATTCTCGAAGTTCTTTGAGAGTGAACAGTTTATTGTATTTCTCCAAATTTTTCGACTTGAAATTCAGCTTCTTCTGTTCTTTTCGTTTCTTATTTTTTGACAATTTTCAGAAGAAGAGTTTTTAGAAAAAGTTTCTGCCAAAGAGTTTGTAATATCTTTGACAGATATAATATTTTCATTATCAGTTTTAAGATGATTTACACAACTAGAATTACCTTTACCGTTTATTTTCCGGATCATGTCCCACGTCTTCTTAAGAGATGAACGAGAGTTCAGCCTAGAGACATACTATCTCCAGGATTTCATCTTGCTATCCTTAATAGTACGAGGGGCTTTCGCACGAAAAACTCGAAAAGTATCTAAATTAGTTTGAGTTGGCCGCAAGTTAAAAGCATTCAATGCAGATTTACGATCGCTGACTGCATTTTTTCAATCATCATCGTACCATGGTTTATGTGGGCGTTTTGTTTTTGGAATAGTTTAATCAGCTATACCATGAAGAGTTTTGGCGAAAAGGGCAGTTGCGTCTTCGACATCCTCGAAAACGGATGGCTTTAACTGTTCCTCACAAAGAGGTTGAAACGTATCCCAATCAGCTTTTCGAAGTTTCCATCGTTGCGTTTTTTTCGAGAAGTGGAGGACCGATATTTTCAAGAAATAATGGGAAGTGGTCACTTCCACATAGGTCGTCACCAACACTCCACGACAAATCCATCAATAGCGTTGGATCGCATATTGTTAAATCAATGGAAGAATGAGAGCCTGTAGCAGCGTGTAAATAAGTATGTGATTTGTTATCATTAAAAAGACACAAATTAATTTTGGCTAAGAAATCCTCGACGTTCTTGCCTTTATCGTTTATATCCTTACAAACCAAAATGTAGTCGTGTGCATAAAAATCACCAAAGAGTATAAAATGTGATGGTAATTGTGCAACTAGGTGATTTAGATCTTTAATTGAATTGGGGTTTTAAGGCGCACTAACACATGAAAAGGTTATATGGCGCCTAAAAGGCATGAACATGCCAGGCTCAGCTTCCATGTACATCGAGATAAAGTATAGAAAATGGGCCTAGAACCTTCTAACCCTGAACTGCAGAGTTGCTGCAAATTCTATCGTAGAAACTCCATTTAATCTTTAAGGTCTAGTGAAGAACTGGCGGTAAATATAAGGAGCATATTGTTATAACTCGGTGTATCGCAACACTGACCGCAACAGCTTGCAAACCAGTTTTCAACGCAACAGTTCTGTGAGGAATGTTTCGATTCACAAGAATCGAAACTCCTCCAGAAGCTTTATCACTTGTATCACAAATGTAGATATACAATGAATAGTTTTTAAAAAGATATCTTATCACTAGTCTTCAAGAAAATTTCTTGAAGACAAAATGCAACAGTGTTGTGTTTATTTAAAAGTAAGCTGATTTCATCGTAATTAGGTTTTAAACCTCGATGTCACTAAGGCGGAAGTACGGGTATACGCCCTTTGGGTTTGGCAGACCTTGGAGACTTTGGCGACTTTGGGAGTTCCAGACTTGCTGGATCATCAACCTCCATCTCCAAAGTCAAAAATATGTTGTGCAGTTCAATCGGATCATCAGATCATTTTGACTGGTTCCCTAACCCGGGAGTTTTCTTTTCCCTTGCTGTCACGTCCGTGGCAGCAGTTCTGCTTGGTGACAAACTCTTGGGAGTGTTCGTCGGATTTGACGAACCTTTGGAAGAGTTCCTCGGATTTGGTGGACTCTTGGTTGCACCAGAGTCTGTCGATTTCGAAATAGATGAAGTAGAAGCAGTAAATGTAGGAGTTGTTGAGGATATAGTTGAAGGAGTTTTAGGCATGGAAGCCACAAGAGGTTTGGAAGCTACAGGAGGCTTATTTAAAAGGAACACAGTTTGTGAGGCTGTAGATGTTTTAGAGTATTTCTGAACAGAGAGTGGAATAGTAGTAAACTTGTCGGAGTCTACTGGCCAGGTCAACACGGTCTGCGCCGCGATTGACCTGTTAGCTGGTTTCTCAACCTTACTCGCTTCGGCATATGATTTGCCAGATGGAGTGGGCGGAGTAAGGTTCTCAACTAGTGTTCTAGCTTCTGGGAAAGAGATTTTTTTTTCTATTTTGATTTTCTGGATTTCCCTCTCGTGTTTCCACTTCGGACAATCCCTACAGAAATCCCCGTGGGTGCTCTTGCAGTTAAAGCAAGAGGCGGGATTTTGGCAATTAGCGCTATGACCCTCCTGGCCGCAACGGGCACAGACGGGAGCAGCTCGCTTGCATCTTTCTCTATGGTGACCAAAATGTTGACAATTGAAACAACGAAGAGGATTTGGGATGTAGGGGTCAACTGGTAAAATTATATATCCAGTCGTGATAGTCTTCGGAAGGTAAGCACAAAAGTATTTGTAGGCGTGGGTATGCCACTACGCCTCGTACGGATGCGCGTTACCTCAGTCACACCTTGGGATTTAAGATTGTGGGTCATTTCTTCAGGGGTGCAGTGCTCCAGTTCCCTGGAGCGTACCACACCCTTTGAAGAGTTGAGAGAATTATGAGGTATCACCTAGACAGGAATGTTGACAAAGGTCTTGATTTGAAGAATGTTGTCGGAGTGAGATTTTTTACTGCACTCGACGAGAAGTTTGTAAGATTGAAATTTTTTCACACTCCTCGGCTCACCGGCAATGCCGAGTAAAGCCATGGAGATTGCGAAAGGAGAAAGTTTAGTAATTGGCCTGGTTTCATCCAAAGAGATAGTTGTCAGAAATTGAGGCCAATTAAGATTGGAGATATCAGTGTCAGAGTCTGAATCAAAATCGTCCCTAGGGAGTTTAGCGTCTCTGGAATAGTTGTTATCCGTATAATTAGTAGTTTGTGCGTGTGTTTTTCCCATAATGTGTGATAGAAATTCATTCTCCACGTGTCTCACCAGCCTCGGAGTCCAACAAGGGGACATTTGCTGTGGATATCCGACAGACAAATGCCAAGAATACGTGAAGAGTATACTCATAAAACTAACGCATCAGACCCCCATACCACCCAGCGGACATAACCCCTTAACTAAAAACTCGAAGAGCCGCACTTATGTTCCGCCTAAAAGTGGCACGAGTATAGCCATGTAGCGTTTAGAAATACATGATTAGCCCTAGCGCAAAGCCATAAAGGATCCTTTCTACATGATGTTTGAAGAGGACAAAATAAAAGGGAGCAAGATATTAAACAAGCTTGATTGAGAGAGATTTGAATTAAACAAGAAGCTAGGATCCCGTATAGCTGGCGTGACAAGTCAATTGATCAGATCGGGTTAATCTGATCGCCCGTCTAGTTGAAGTGCGGACCAAAGAGGTGTGTTGTAACGTGGAGATAACTACCAGATATCCACGTCACTCAACCACCAGATTCCCTTCTCCAACGACAAGGGTCGCCACCCACGATCAACAGGTGGGTTATTTTTCGGGGGGGGGGGGGGGGGGGGGGGGGGGTCCTTCCCCTCTGTTTAGTAACGAGCAGTCGGTTGATAACATATATTAAAGGGACACACGGCAATCTTTATTTTTTTATATTTATTTATATTAAATTATATGCAAGCATGTTTAAAGTCAAAAGGATGCTGGTTTAATGCATTTTAATGCTTGATAACAACGTCAGACTTGCAGAAAGTAAATTCTGCGGAAACACAGTAAAGTTGAGCTCTAAGACCAGCTCCCTGTCACGGTGTCTACTTGTAGCAGTGGACTCAATGCTCAACTTTATAGTGCTGCAACACGTGAATACCACGTCATAGATTCATGGCATGATACCCCACCCAGTAAAATTATACTGACATCGAGGTGTACCGGAAGTAAATCAAATCCCAATATTGTCCAAGCTTTCTAGTTAGCCATTTTTCAAAATGAAGTTCAAACTAAGATTCACTTACATATTCTTAGTCATGAGACCTGCCTCTCTAGAAAACTGATGAGAATATGGCATATAAGAAATTAAAATTCTGATCTTTGACACCGTGAACAAACTGCATTCATTCGGCACTTCTTAAATGTGTTCTAATTTCACTTTCAAAACATTCAAGTTGATAAATAAAATCATCATACAACAATGCAAATGGTTCTTAGCTATCACAAACAAGTCAATAAAGTCATTTCAGGCCGAAAAACAGGCCTTAAATACTAAAAAATGCCTTTTATCACAAAATAAGTTAGGGATTATATATTTGGGAACTCCTTTCGACTACACCAGGCATCTACACCAGGCATGAATACCACAGTGATTTACTTGCTGTATACCTCGAGCCGATCAGTCGTAGAACTACACTGTATATGCCGAACCTCAGACAATGGAGCTACTATATTAGTATCATTTTTATGAAGTATTTGGCATGACCTGGCTGGCGATTGAAAGTACGACCTCCAGTCGGACGCTCTAGGTATGAAACCTATGTATGAAACTACTAATTATTTCCCCCTTAGACACCAATGTTAAAATGTCACATATTAATGATGTGATGCAACTTCATGGTATGTGTTGATATTAGCTAATGTATATAATAATTAAATTTATCCTGTGATCACTCCCATTTCTGGCATAATAAAGGGGTCCCCTAATAAACGTGTTGATATTCTGTCACTACTACTATCCAGTCAATGAGAACAGGACTACTTTCGACCTAGTTTCTGACCTTTTAGGTATGAAACAACTAATTATTTTCCCCTATAGACACCAATGTTAAAGTGTCACATATTAATGATTTCTGCAAATTCAACTCAAGAAATTCAATCCAATGCGGTAACCCTTTTGTGTTTGTGATGTCGTTTGCATTTATTAATACTTTTGCCTTTTTGTTTGTCTGTTTGCTTGTTTGTTTCTGTGTTTTGTGGTTGACCGTCCTCCTTGAATGCTACTTTCCCTGTCCGATCTTTTTATATTTCTTCAAGTATGGATAATGCAGCAGTGTAATGTTCATATAGAAAACTAATTTTCCACTTGAAAAATCACCAGTACAGGCGGGCTCACAAGACATGTAAGAAAGTTCTTGTTTTTAACTAAACAGGTCAACGGTACAGCTGGTTTCATTGATTGACTATTTTCATTGCTCACAAAGTGTAAGCATAGAGTCGACATTTTGAAAATGTTCATCAGTGATCCAGTAAAACCTATTAATACGCTTGTAATACATACAACCACAAAATCAAATAGAAATGGGCAGTTTTCCCCATTTCCATAAAAAAAGGCGGGATTACTTTTTATTATAGGAACTACATTCGACTACACCTAGGAGGGTTACATGTAATTAGTGGTGGTAAACCTTTACAATTTTTACTACGTGTGTAGGCACCGTAGTAAAATTAAATTCGCCATACAACTACAGGATATATTTATTATATTTTTATTGAATGTATATAAAATATATATAAAATAAAAAAGAAGAATAGAAATATAATTAAAAACGTATTACAAAAAATAAAGTTGCTTAGTTATTTCACCCATAATTACATGTAATTCCACCTGATTTAGGCCGTCTGCTGCTGCATTCATAAAGATAAAGCTACTAAAAGCTACTATATTTCAACATGTCTGATAATTTGAGTTAAGCAACAGTTGATGTTATTTGGGATGAACTTATGAGCAATGAGGCAGAGGAAGTTAAAGCTGACCATGATTTCCTTAAAATATTTGGCATTACAGAAACTGATGTGGATGGGGATCCATGCGAAATGGAGACGAGCACTCAGGGGCCTGACCTGAAACCTGACCAAATGCAAAATACTGAAGATTTATCTAGAGGTGATATAAATCAATTAATTGCAAATGAAGACAACAAAAACGCCATGAAAAAAACTATTGGATGTTAGGAAATTTGAGAGTTTTTTTGCTAACAAAAGGTGAAAATGAATAAATGCACAAAATTGAACCGGACAGACTGGATGAGTATGTAGCAAATTTCGTTTTGTCGGCGCAAAAGAAAACTGGTGAGCAATTTGAGCCATCAACGCTCAGAAACATGGTCTCAAGTCTTTAACGAGGGATGCACTACGTGTTAAGCAAAAATCATTTAAAAAAAGCTGGGAAAAGGGAATAAATCAATGGTGGCACAGGCAATAACTTATGTTGAAATAGACAGCTTGTATTAGCAGAAAAAATCTAGGAGGCAATGACCTACAAGCTTTACTGAACACCATGTGGCTAAACAACTGTGTTCACTTTGGCCTCAGAGGAACAAAGAATAACTATGAACTAAGGTAATTATTGTATTTCATATAGTACAATAACATTACATGTATCATACCGACACAGCTGTTTTTACTCAACAATGCAGATCCCCCTTACCCATGTATTGCACTTCTTTTTTTCTTTTCTTTTTTTTAAAGAAAATGTTACATTTAACATGCCAATGGCGTTGGACACCACTTTATTATTTTTTCTTCATGGCGTTAAATAAAGACGCATATACATCTAACATTAGAGACTATAAATGCCGAGAAAAGTTTATAAGGTCACTCAGTAAAAAAAGAGCAAATCTGCACGACGAATTTTAAAATGAAAAACAAAAGTAGCATAAAGATATACGTTATAACACTTTGCCGCAACTACTTTTTACCCTTTGTTATTGCTAATTGTGTTTAAGAATGGTTTAGAATTCCTTTTTGTTCCTCATGTTTTACTTGATCAGTTTGGCTTCTTTTCATGTTTACACACAAACAGTTAAATCGTCCATGTTGATGATTTTCAAAAACCATAATATTTTCTTCATCAGAGCTGATCTAGTAAAAAACACAGATCAGGCACAGATGAAAGTTGCAAGAACATATAATGGTTTGCTAATTCATTGAAATCGGTAAAAACATGCTGATCCCTCGTCATATTGAACAGCATTTTAGGTTCTACTCCTTTTTTCTCACTAACACTGGCAGTCTGTCATTTCCTATTCAGGCTATTGTTTCACGCACATTTTTGTACCACTTTGACTAAAACACATCACTTATAAATACAGCAGAGGAACTATTTTGAAAGTATAAAATGACCTTACCTCTGATTACAGACCTTGGCTACACTGGTATTTATATGCAAATCTTATGCGAACTGCATGCGTAAACCATGTGTAAAACAATCCATAAAAACGCGTATAAAATGAGAAAATGTCCTTCGTTAAACAGAATTTCAGTCGACTAAATGACCTGGAACCAAGACACAGGTATGTCTCCAGCATTTCCACTTAATAGCTGCATACACAACACAACGTGTTTTTTTTTTTTTTTTTTTTTTTTTGGCAAAAATGGCGTAAAATATGGCCGGTTATTCATAGACTTCAGCGCTTTTAACAGGTCCATACGCAGTATTTATTTGGTCCTTGCTAAAAGTGAATTATTGGACATGAACATCTGAGAGTATATTGTCAAGTTTCAAAATTCAAGCGCAGAGGTACACTAGTTTTAGAAATTCAAGCGCTGGGGTAGCACAGTGCTTAAAGAGACTGGGGGAAGGGCCTGACATACCATAGTATTCGTCTACTTAAGTGTACAACTGACCACTAAAACCATAAGACGCAAACTAGAACAACGAAAACATTATCATTTTTTTCATATATTGCATGGGTATTGCTGCCAAATAAGCAATACATTCATTCACATGATAACAATATTTCAACTGTGATTGAATTGAATGTTGTTTAACGGCTCATCAATGCAGTATAGGTTAATTACAGCCCCAGAAAGAGGGCAAGGATACATAGGAATCCGGGAACTATAATGGAATATATTCCTATGGTTCTTTAACGTGCTCAGATGATAGACCGATACACGGGACCGCCCGGTTTACGTCTCCCGTCTTCTTTTTTTGGCTGTTTTTGCGGCCGAATATCGGCACCATTCAAAATTCCCAATTTAAAAAAAAACACTTATTTTTTTATTTTTTAAAACATACATAAAAATGACACATGCAGAAAAAAAGAAGATATCTATTACATTTCTAAATACAATAATATTCCACTATACAATTTCTCAGAATCGACTACAGTGGGTTTGGGTCAGTTCGGACGGTGGCATCATTAGGCCACCTCCTATAATAGCACTTTCCTTTCCTTTTCCCTCAATATTTCACAGTGCAAGCTCGAAAGTTCCCACCTTGCCATCTTTAAAAAGAATATGAAACCAACATAAATTCATATTTTGAAAAAAAAGATCATGCGCAATCCTCGCCACGATATAAATAACTAATTTTAGACTTCTTCTGTATACAGTAATATTCATGAAGATAATTAGATCAGTTGGTCTAGGAGCTGTCCTCTATTTTATGAAGCAAGCGGAAACTCGCACATAACCTTTTTTAATGTGGTGTTTATAAGAATTGAATTGAATTGGATTTTATAGTCGCACCAACAGCTAAGGTCATATGACGACTTTCCAGCTTCCATTAGTGGAGGAAGACCCCAGGTGCCCCTCCAGGCAATTTTCGTGCACGGGCGGGCACCTGGGTAGAACCACCGACGTTCCGCAAGCCTTGTGAATATAAGAAACAAATGTTTTTTATACATGCGCAAGAGAAAAAAAGTCTTAAAAGTTTTTTTTGAACAATACCTTTATTATTATATTTGTTTTTCAAAAAACTTTGTAAGAGCTTTTTAACAATATATTTATATTATTTGTTGTATTAGATCTGCTCTTATGATGGCAAATGGTAAAATAAGCTTATATGTTTATCCCTGCACCTATTGAAAAGTAAGAGGATATTGTCGTCCCGCTGTTTGATCTACAGACTTAAAACTTTGCTGTATGTTTAGAATATTTCTGGGATGTGCATGGGGGCGGTGCTTGGGTGGAATGGACCAGACCTTCTTTTTTTCTTGATTACAGTGCCACGTTGCATATCTATAAACAAACAGACACCAAGTCACTTACTGAGTTGATATTAGTGATAAGTTACCGTATAAGTATGTAAACACATTTAGCATTTGAGATTATTCATGCTACTTTCAGACATGATTCGTCGTACGTTTGTCTATGTCCGAATACACCCGACAGTGTGTCCGAATAGAGACTATATGTCCGAAATGACTCGAATATTGGTTATGTGATAAAGCATTTCTGGTTCCCGTCTTGTTGAGGTAGCACGAAGATGGACATATATAAAGCTGGGCTAAACATGAGTATCGCTCATCTTTTACAGTGGTGCATGTTTTATACTATAGTATGGCGAGTATTGAACTATGACTCTTAGGTGTCCGAACTGACCCGAATCTACTCTAGTAGTTTTTTTCCCAATTTTGGCGTTCACGACTATATTTTTCCCAACTGGAGGGCCCCGCCCCCATTTATTAAGAGAACTGTTCTATACGTTTGTCCTGAACACAAGCAATCGTCGCAGATGATCTAGATTAAGCTAAAGAGGACATACTGAGAAATTCCGGCCATCTTGGTTTGAAATCGGACCGATACCAATTCGGCCACTTACTGTTCGGGTCAACTCCAAATGATTTTTGATTTATATTGAATATGTTATTAATTATCTTATATTAATCCACAATTCTGACTTTCCTGAGGTATTCGTTTATCCAGGGAACGTTTTGACTCAACGTAAACCGTAAAAATGCCATACATGAACAGTGACCCAGGTCGATTGCCAATGGAGCGGTTACTTGATTTAGAAAGAGTAAATTGAGATATCACGTATTCGAGATGTTTATGTTCGGGTGCAGAAAAGGTCTATTTATTCAATATTGCTATACCTTTTTTCTAACACAATGATTTGAAAGTGTGAGAAATGTTGAATTATGTTGTATTTTGACTTTTCTTGTAACTTTTTTAATGATTTTTAAATATTTGAAAGTTTTATGATGCAATATAGGTAATTTAAATTCTTTTATTAGGGTTGTGGACACAACATTAGCCATACCTGACACCTGGTATACACAATTGGCCTGTAATGCACCTATTTGACACAATTAAAGGTATATCTAGTAAGTTTATTAATCTATGAGGGCTTTGCATACATTTTTTTGGCAAAAATGTCAGAAAGCGACAAGCTGCGTCTGTCTGCTAAGATGTCGAAAAGGCGCTTATGTCTGTTTTGAAAAAGCTGTTGAGGTAAACTCTGACTCTGAGTTCATCGCGTCTTGACGGTAAGTGTTGATATGCAAATATGTTATGTGGTTTAATACATTTTACAAATTAAATAATTTAGTTGGCAAAAAATATGACATTTTTTTTTTTTTTAAAGTTTTTATGTACCCCACCCTCTTCATTTTTATGAATTTTCATGGGTCTGTACTGTCAGCAGTGCTTTTTGGCTGCATGGTTGCCTGAAAATGTCGTGCCCTTAATGGTTTATTCTCTTACTGCTCTGGCTTCTGCAAAGTCATTGAGTACCTTCATTGTGGCTTTCTAGGCTATTGTTTTTTTGTATCATATTTACACGAGCATATTTGTGTTTTACTTATATTGCCTATTGATGCTGCCTTGTTGGTTAGAGATTAGATCATGGCGGGGATTTCTTTATTTACACTGTCCTGTTTTAATGGGATGACAGTAGGGTAAGTGTGAGGTTTGGTGCACCCTAGAACCGGTTTAAACCCCCAGTGGCCTACTTTGCCACTGACCGTTCCATAGCGTAGCCCTATTGTCAACCCTTTTGTGTTTGTGATGTCGTTTCCATTTATTATTGCTTCTGCCTTTTTGTTTGTCTGTTTGCGTGTTTGTTTCTGTGTTTTGTGATTGACTGTCCTCCTTGAATGCTACTTTCCCTGTCCGATCTTTTTTTGTGGACACAAAATTAGCCATACCTGACACCTGGTATACACAATTGGCCTGTAATGTACCTATTTGACACATTTAAAGGTATATCTAGTAAGTTTATTAATTTATGAGGGCTTTGCATACATTCTTTTGGCAAAAATGTCAGAAAGCGACAAGCTGCGTCTGTCTGCTAAGATGTCGAAAAGGCGCTTATGTCTGTTTTGAAAAAGCTGTTGCGGTAAACTATGACTCTGAGTTCATCGCATCTTGACGGTTAGTGTTGATATGCAAATATGTTATGCGGTTTAATACATTTTACAAATTAAATAATTTAGTTGGCAAAAAATATGACATTTTCTTTCTTTTTTTATAAAGTTTTTATCTACCCCACCCCCTTCATTTTAATGAATTTTCATGGGTCTGTACTGTCAACAGTGCTTTTTGGCTGCACAGTTGCCTGAAAATGACCTGTAAAGGTGGCACAAACAATATCCAATAAAAAATTACATTCAATTGTACAGTTACAGGCAATCTTGTGTAATGAGCATGTTGTAAAACATGGCATGGCCTTAAAAATTGAGTTGGGGAGAATATTCTCAGAAATATTTTTTGTCATTTTTAAAGTGAAAAGTTGCATTTTCTTGATGGTTTCACATATATAAACTGCTGCATAATGTTAATTAATCCATTTGAAGGCAGATTTTGAATATATACAAAAACAATGGCATTTTTTGGGTAAAATCTGCTAATTTTAGCCCTGAAAATCGCAAATATCATTTTTCAGTAGAAATGATTTTCAAGAGAGCTTCAACTGGTTGAAAATCACATGTTATTGATGAAATCAATTCAAAATCACTTTATTTGAGACAAAAGATTGGAACGGTTGTCGAGATATGGCATTTTGAAGATTCTGGATTGATGCGTAAAAATCGCATGAATTTGACATCAGCCGAAGCCCTTTAAAGCCCTCATAATTTGTAGAAAAGTATTTTTTTTCTAAAAACAAAAGACACCATTGTCCTCAGAATGAATGTATGAAACAATTTAGCCAGAAAAAACAAACTTCAGTTAGGTTTGAATGTCTATAAAGCTAGATTCTGCATGTGGTAAAAGTGAAATAGACATACTTTTTTTCTAACACAATAATTGAAAGTGTGAGAAATGTTGAATTATGTTGTATTTTGACTTTTCTTGTAACTTTTTTAATGATTTTTAAATATTTGAAAGTTTATGATGCAATATAGGTAATTTAAATTCTTTTATTAGGGTTGTGGACACAAAATTAGCCATACCTGACACCTGGTATACACAATTGGCCTGTAATGCAGCTATTTGACACAATTAAAGGTATATCTAGTAAGTTTATTAATTCATGAGGGCTTTGCATACATTTGTTTGGCAAAAATGTCAGAAAGCGACAAGCTGCGTCTGTCTGCTAAGATGTCGAAAACGCGCTTATGTCTGTTTTGAAAAAGCTGTTGCGGTAAACTCTGACTCTGAGTTCATCGCGTCTTGATGGTTAGTGTTGATATGCAAATATGTTATGCGGTTTAATACATTTTACAAATTAAATAATTTAGTTGGCAAAAAATAGGACATTTTCTTTCTTTTTTTTAAAGTTTTTATCTACCCCACCCCCTTCATTTTAATGAATTTTCATGGGTCTGTAATGTCAACAGTGCTTTTTGGCTGCATAGTTGCCTGAAAATGACCTGTAAAGGTGGCACAAACAATATCCAATAAAAAATTACATTCAATTGTACAGTTACAGGCAATCTTGTAGCTTCAACTGGTTGAAAATCACATGTTATTGATGAAATCAATTCAAAATCACTTTATTTGAAACAAAAGATTGGAACGGTTGTCGAGATACGCATTTTGAAGATTTTGGATTTACGCGTAAAAATCGCATAAATTTGACATCAGCCGAAGCCCGCTAAAGCCCTCATAATCTGTAGAAAAGTATTTTTTTCTAGAAACAAAAGACACCATTTTCCTCAGAATGAATGTATGAAACAATTTAGCCAGAAAAAACAAACTTCAGTTAGGTTTGAATGTCTATTTAAAGCTAGATTCTGCATTTGGTAAAAGTGAAAGTAGACATACTTTTTTTCTAACACAATGATTTGAAAGTGTGAGAAATGTGGAATTATGTTGTATTTTGACTTTTCTTGTAACTTTTTTAATGATTTTTAAATATTTGAAAGTTGTATGATGCAATATAGGTAATTTAAATTCTTTTATTAGGGTGAATTGCTTAACTCAAATTATCAGACATGTTGAATTTGACATCAGCCGAAGCCCTTTAAAGCCCTCATAATTTGCAGAAAAGTATTTTTTTTCTAAAAACAAAAGACACCATTGCCCTCAGAATGAATGTATGAAATAATTTAGCCAGAAAAAACAAACTTACAAAATTAGCCATACCTGACACCTGGTATACACAATTGGCCTGTAATGCACCTATTTGACACAATTAAAGGTATATCTAGTAAGTTTATTAATTTATGAGGGCTTTGCATACATTCTTTTGGCAAAAATGTCAGAAAGCGACAAGCTGCGTCTGTCTGCTAAGATGTCGAAAAGGCGCTTATGTCTGTGTTGAAAAAGCTGTTGCGGTAAACTACGACTCTGAGTTCATCGCATCTTGGTGGTTAGTGTTGATATGCAAATATGCTATGCAGTTTAATACATTTTACAAATTAAATAATTTAGTTGGCAAAAAATATGACATTTTCTTTCTTTTTTTTAAAGTTTTTATCTACCCAACCCCCTTCATTTTAATGAATTTTCATGGGTCTGTACTGTCAACAGTGCTTTTTGGCTGCATAGTTGCCTGAAAATGACCTGTAAAGGTGGCACAAACAATATCCAATAAAAAAATACATTCAATTGTACAGTTACAGGCAATCTTGTGAAAAGTTGCATCTTCTTGATGGTTTCACATATATAAACTGCTGCATAATGTTAATTAATCCATTTGAAGGCAGAGTTTGAATATATACAAAAACAATGGCATTTTTTGGGTAAAATCTGCTATTTTGAGCCCTAAAAATCACAAATATCATTTTTCAGTAGACAGGATTTTCAAGAGAGCTTCAACTGGTTGAAAATCACATGTTATTGATGAAATCAATTCAAAATCACTTTATTTGAAACAAAAGATTGGAACGTTTGTCGAGATACGGCACTTTGAAGATTCTGGATTTACGCGTAAAAATCGCATGAATTTGACATCAGCTGAAGCCCTTTAAAGCCCTCATAATTTGTAGAAAAGTATTTTTTCTAAAAACGAAAGACACCATTTTCCTCAGAATGAATGTATGAAACAATTTAGCCAAAAAAAACAATTTCAGTTAGGTCTGAATGTCTATTTAAAGCTAGATTCTGCATGTGGTAAAAGTGAAACTAGACATACTTTTTTTCTAACACAATGATTTGAAAGTGTGAGAAATGTTGAATTATGTTGTATTTTGACTTTTCTTGTAATTTTTTAAAGATTTTTAAATATTTGAAAGTTTTATGATGCAATATAGGTAATTTAAATTCTTTTATTAGGGTTGTAGACACAAAATTAGCCATACCTGACACCTGGTATACACAATTGGCCTGAAATGCACCTATTTGACACAATTAAAGGTATATCTAGTAAGTTTATTAATTTATGAGGGCTTTGCATACATTTTTTTGGCAAAAATGTCAGAAAGCGAAAAGCTGCGTCTGTCTGCTAAGATGTCGAAAAGGCGCTTATGTCTGTTTTGAAAAAGCTGTTGTGGTAAACTCTGACTCTGAGTTCATCGCGTCTTGATGGTCTTGATGGTTAGTGTTGATATGCAAATATGTTATGTGGTTTAATACATTTTACAAATTAAATAATTTAGTTGGCAAAAAATATGACATTTTTTTGTTTTTTTTTAAAGTTTTTATCTGTCCACCCCCTTCATTTTAATGAATTTTCATGGGTCTGTACTGTCAACAGTGCTTTTTGGCTGCATGGTTGCCTGAAAATGACCTGTAAAGGTGGCACAAACAATATCCAATAAAAAAATACATTAAATTGTACAGTTACAGGCAATCTTGTGTAATGAGCATACTGTAAAACATGGCATGGCCTTAAAAATGGAGTTGGGGAGAATATTCTCAGAATTAGTTTTTGTCATTTTTAAAGTGAAAAGTTGCATTTTCTTGATGGTTTCACATATATAAACTGCTGTATAATGTTAATTAATCCATTTGAAGACAGAGCTTGAATATATACAAAAACAATGGCATTTTTGGGGTAAAATCTGCTATTTTTAGCCCTGAAAATCGCAAATATCTTTTTTCAGTAGAAAGGATTTTCAAGAGAGCTTCAACTGGTTGAAAATCACGTTATTGATGAATCAATTCAAAATCACTTTATTTGAAACAAAAGATTGGAACGGTTGTCGAGATATGGCAATTTGAAGATTCTGGATTTACGCGTAAAAATCGGATGAATTTGACATCAGCCGAAGCCCTTTAAAGCCCTCATAATTTGTAGAAAAGTATTTTTTTTCCTAAAAAACAAAAGACACCATTTTCCTCAGAATGAATGTATGAAATAATTTAGCCAGAAAAAACAAACTTACAAAATTAGCCATACCTGACACCTGGTATACACAATTGGCCTGTAATGCACCTATTTGACACAATTAAAGGTATATCTAGTAAGTTTATTAATTTATGAGGGCTTTGCTTACATTCTTTTGGCAAAAATGTCAGAAAGCGACAAGCTGCGTCTGTCTGCTAAGATGTCGAAAAGGCGGTTATGTCTGTTTTGAAAAAGCTGTTGCGGTAAACTATGACTCTGAGTTCATCGCATCTTGATGGTTAGTGTTGATATGCAAATATGTTATGCGGTTTAATACATTTTACAAATTAAATAATTTAGTTGGCAAAAAATATGACATTTTCTTTCTTTTTTTTAAAGTTTTTATCTACCCAACCACCTTCATTTTAATGAATTTTCATGGGTCTGTACTGTCAACAGTGCTTTTTGGCTGCATAGTTGCCTGAAAATGACCTGTAAAGGTGGCACAAACAATATCCAATAAAAAAATACATTCAATTGTACAGTTACAGGCAATCTTGTGTAATGAGCATGTTGTAAAACATGGCATGGCCTTAAAAATGGAGTTAGGGAGAATATTCTCAGAAATATTTTTTGTCGTTTTTAAAGTGAAAAGTTGCATTTTCTTGATGGTTTCACATATATAAACTGCTGCATAATGTTAATTAATCCATTTGAAGGCAGAGTTTGAATATATACAAAAACAATGGCATTTTTTGGGTAAATCTGCTATTTTGAGCCCTGAAAATCACAAATATCATTTTTCAGTAGACAGGATTTTCAAGAGAGCTTCAACTGGTTGAAAATCACATGTTATTGATGAAATCAATTCAAAATCACTTTATTTGAAACAAAAGATTGGAACGGTTGTCGAGATACGGCATTTTGAAGATTCTGGATTTACGCGTAAAAATCGCATGAATTTGACATCAGCTGAAGCCCTTTAAAGCCCTCATAATTTGTAGAAAAGTATTTTTTCTAAAAACAAAAGACACCATTTTCCTCAGAATGAATGTATGAAACAATTTAGCCAGAAAAAACAAACTTCAGTTAGGTCTGAATATCTATTTAAAGCTAGATTCTGCATGTGGTAAAAGTGAAACTAGACATACTTTTTTCTAACACAATGATTTGAAAGTGTGAGAAATGTTGAATTATGTTGTATTTTGACTTTTCTTGTAATTTTTTAAAGATTTTTAAATATTTGAAAGTTTTATGATGCAATATAGGTAATTTAAATTCTTTTATTAGGGTTGTAGACACAAAATTAGCCATACCTGACACCTGGTATACACAATTGGCCTGAAATGCACCTATTTGACACAATTAAAGGTATATCTAGTAAGTTTATTAATTTATGAGGGCTTTGCATACATTTTTTTGGCAAAAATGTCAAAAAGCGAAAAGCCGCGTCTGTCTGCTAAGATGTCGAAAACGCGCTTATGTCTGTTTTGAAAAAGCTGTTTCGGTAAACTCTGACTCTGAGTTCATCGCGTCTTGATGGTTAGTGTTGATATGCAAATATGTTATGCGGTTTAATACATTTTACAAATTAAATAATTTAGTTGGCAAAAAATATGACATTTTCTTTCTTTTTTTTAAAGTTTTTATCTACCCCACCCCCTTCATTTTAATGAATTTTCATGGGACTGTACTGTCAACAGTGCTTTTTGGCTGCATGGTTGCCTGAAAATGACCTGTAAAGGTGGCACAAACAATATCCAATAAAAAAATACATTAAATTGTACAGTTAGAGGCAATCTTGTGTAATGAGCATATTGTAAAACATGGCATGGCCTTAAAAATGAAGTTGGCACAAACAATATCCAATAAAAAAATACATTAAATTGTACAGTTACAGGCAATCTTGTGTAATGAGCATATTGTAAAACATGGCATGGCTTTAACAATGGAGTTGGGGAGAATATTCTCAGAATTATTTTTTGTCATTTTTAAAGTGAAAAGTTGCATTTTCTTGATGGTTTCACATATATAAACTGCTGCATAATGTTAATTAATCCATTTGAAGGCAGATTTTGAATATATACAAAAACAGTGGCATTTTTTGGGTAAAATCTGCTATTTTTAGCCCTGAAAATCGCAAATATCATTTTTCAGTAGAAATGATTTTCAAGAGAGCTTCAACTGGTTGAAAATCACATGTTATTGATGAAATCAATTCAAAATC
>JAWPHD010019289.1:0-36360 GCA_037043455.1 Cyrtodaria siliqua
ATAATAATTGCAAATGCATCTTAATCAGTTAATTGTATTAACAGTCAAAATGTTTGGAATATTTTCATCAGTAATACTAAATTATGATTGACATATATGTCACCTTCTCCACACAAATACTACGATAACTATTGTTCCGATTATATGACACTGACATGACAAAATAATAATAATATTGTACTTGAGTACGTGTGTGTATGTGTGTGTGTGTGTGTGTGTGTGTGTGTGTGTGCGTGTGTGTGTGTGTGCGTGCTTGCGTGCGTGTGTTGTATTTATTTCTACACATTTTACATGTAATCACTGCACCATTTGTTGTATCAATTGTAATTATGTATATCATGTTGTATCCTCACAGGTCTCATGGCCTATTGGAAATTCTGAATAAACGATATTATTTATATTTTTCTACATACACCTATTTTGAACCAATCAGTTAACGATAAGAATAGTATGCCCATTACGAGGTAAACAGAGACGAATGTAATACTAACTCAATATAAACATCGTCTTTACATATTCGTTTCATAATCATTTTAATAGTTTTATTAAAATATGCCACCATTGCTGACTTATGGTAGACTGCTCTGGTTGATTAATATAGCTAGTTGCAAATAGTATATAGTTATTCAATTGTTAACAAGTCCAGATTGAGTGAAAGGCATTTATTATAACCCTCAAACAGTGCTCTTTTCGTTGTCATTTATTAGAGGTCTCATGCCATTAAACATTGAAATTATCTGCAACCTAGGATCTAGGTTAATAAACTTAAGGTAAATATCAATACCTAAAATGTTGTAAAGTAACTTCCATAGTTTCAGTCGAATCAGTTCCGTTTCACGACATTCAAGAATAAAGTGAGTTGACACAGCAACAGTTATGCAGTTACATTTAGAGCAATATGATAAATAGTTTTTACCAAAAAATTTACCAAGTAGCTTAATAGTACTTTGACATTTTTCTGCATACTTCGGTTGAAGTTGAGAAAATTCCCAGATCTCGGATATATGACTTAAGATAGGTTTGATCGCCGCAAAAGATTTACAATCGACATCGTGTGCCATCCTGGCTGACCATTCGCTCTCCTCCCGATCATGAATTTGTCTTTTAACTAAGTACTTCCAAGCATCTTTTGATGGAAATTCTCCATTTTTCAGGAAGTTTGTCAGCGTGGAAGAAAGTGAATACTTGTTAAGAATGCGGTGAATATCTGGTATGAACCCTGTTTGTTGTAACCTATACGTAACCTATATGTAAGCACAGTTTTTCTTGTACTCCAGTTATATAGAACTTTGAAGATTAAGTTGCTGTCGATATTTTATGTTTTTAATGAATGAATAGTTGCAGGTTGAGCCACTCAAAATGTCGATTTTAAGGTAAAAGTATTTATTATATACTTTCGATTGAAATAGTGATTTTATGATTAAAGTAAAACCTTATATTTTCATTGTTTATATTTTCAATGTGACGTCACGCAACTGTTGACTTGTTGGCGTTATTGGTGTCATTATTGTTGCGCATCACTTTCATGTTCTTTTTATTAGATCTAAGACAATTTATAAGGTTGTTGGTATAGAATAAAAAGAATATTTGTTGTTTTGTAGTGAATATAGGATTTATTTTTATCTCAAAGTGAGGAAACACAAATATTCCCACTCGTGCTAAAGCATTCGTGAAAATATAAGTTTTCTCACTTCTCGATGAAAATAAATCCTATATTCACTCAAATCTAACAAATATCCTCTATATAATAATTAACTGTTTCTTTTCAACTTATTTTCTCTTATATATTCTGAGAATATGCTCTCAAACATGCTATGTATACTAGGAAGCTATTTAACGATTAGATCTTATTATGTTCATAAATCTAAAGAAACACATAATTAGTGAACCGCTCGCCAATTCAAAGGTAAATGAAAGTTTCGTAAATCCGAGCCGTTATGCCCTCTGGTCCCTATTTATCAGAACATTCAAAACAAGAATGGGAATACGTTGATTCGCTAGGTAACATATCGTGCACTAGAACCGAACGCAAGCAATCCGAAACAAAATATATATCATAAGAAATCTATATCTGACCATCTTAACCAATACAATCATGTGATAGATTATGCAAACTAAATTACTTGATGAAAAGAGCAACCAACGACTACGGCAATGGAAGCAGTCCAGGACCGGTAAAAGTTCATTCTCTAAGAAAACCTCCATGCCGGACTTCAACAAATTCTCTAATCCCTTTCCAATCCATTCATACATTTCCACTCTAAAAATAAAACAATAACACTTCTATAAATGAATGGGGTTGGAACGGGTGGTATGGAACGCCATTCATCAAATAGAAGCCCAGCTCACTTGCGTAGTCGAACAGGAAATGTAGCATTTAAGGACGGCAGTCAACCAAAAGCACGCATAGAAATAAACAACAGTTTTTAAGATGACTAAAAGGCAAGACACGACATCGCAAACTTAAAACGTAAACATAATATGGTTGACAATAGGGTTACCGCCTTGGAACGGTCAGTGACAAAAAAAGGGCGCTGGGTGTTTAAACCAGATGCTAGGGTGCACCAAGCCTCACTCTTACCCTTTTGCCATCCTAATGAAACGGGACAGTGTAAATACAGATATACCCGCCAGGTTATATTCTCTAACAAACAATGAAGCATTAATAGGCAATATAAATATAATACATACATGATCATGTATATATGAATATAAAAAAACAAAGCTTAAAAAGCCACAAAGGAAGTACTCAATGACTTGGCAGAAGTCAGGGCAACAAGGGAACAAACAATTAAGGGTACAAAAACACAAGTGACTTGGCAGAAGCTAGAGCAACAATTGAACAAACAATTAAGGGTACAACAAGACAAGTGACTTGGCAGAAGTCAAAACAACATTGGAACAAACAGTAAAGGGTACAACAAGACAAGTGACTTGGCAGAAGTCAGAGCAAAAATGGAACAAACAATTAAGGGTACAACAAGACAAGACGTTAAACGAGCATCGGACGCTACCGTCAGGGGATTTAGGTAGACACCATCATAAGGTCCATAATATATCATGTCCTGTCCTGTCATTGCACAATCAAAAAGGAAATTGATAATTATCATATCAGCAACTTGATATAGCTTTTTACTGTTAGTTATGTTATCCACTATAAAACAAAAAATATAGTGTCTTTGCCAGCAGACATCATACAATCGTCAAGGTAGCAAGAGGCAATATACGTGTATATTAGGATAAGTTAGGTGCAACTTCAACATGTTAACATATCGACTTAAAATAATCAAAATTGAAAATGAACTGGTAAACGGATAACCAGTTTATCCGATTTGACGTTTAAATGTGTTTCTACTGAAAAGAGTGTGTTAAGCTTTTTTGTGAGCATCAATTCATACATAGTTTAGGAAGTATAGAAACATAATATGTGTTCTATGTGTCCGATGTATTTTGATTTCCTGATAAGGCTAACGAGTTCGTGTCCAAAATCACGACTGCTGTAGGTCAGTTCGATAAGCATATCCAAAAATTATTCTTTAAAATAAACTCTTTTTTTGAAAGCTACAATGCTTGGAATGTAAAATATTACATATTTGTAACTCCTTAAAGGGAATGTAGCATCATCTGTATTATTGAGAGTTCTGTAAAAATTGAATACGGGTGAAGTAATTGTCAAAATCGGATGATAAACACAGAATATATGGTCATTTGAAGATTCTGTTGAAACGGTTATGGAAGCCGCCATTTTGAGAGCTATGACATCACAGTTATAAATGACCATATATGGAATATTTATAAACATGAACATTTTCTGATTTATAGGAAATGAAATGACAGCAACTAGATATGAAAAATATGTATAGTTAATGACAATAATGCTTTATATGACCAGTAAAATATGTTGCATTCATGTGCAGGCTTTTCTTTGCTTTAAATTATATTAATCAATATTCCATATATGGTAATTTTGAACAGTGATGTCATAGCTTTCAAAATGGCGGCTTCCATATCCGTTATTAGAACAACCTTCAAATAGTCATAACATTTTTGTTTATCATCCGTTTTTGATAATTCTTTCACCTTTTTCCAAGTTTTTCACAACTCTCAATAACAGGGCTTGTTTGTCTGTGTCGCTACATTCCCATTAACATTAACATTACTATACCTCTTCCATAATTTACCTATTATGTCAGAATTATTGTTTTTCATTTCATCAGCCAGAGTATACGCCAACTCATTAGCTCTCTGAACGGATCCGCATGTCTCACTTACACGAACACCTACAATGCATAAGAAATAATATTAATAAAAGTTCATTGGTTGGTATGTTCCCCTAATTGGAATCATCCATTTAGATTTAAACCGATGTCATTGGTCAATATCTACATTGTTTAATTGGCAAATGTTACAAATGGAGCACCACCAATGTGCCTAGACAAATATGAGGATTATTGGCTTACTAAACATTGACATCAATTATAATGTAAAGAATTTCACATGACAAAAGAAACACAAGCGTATATACTATATTGCATATGCATGTGTAATCATGGAGAACTCTCCAGTCAATTTTATATATCTTCGAGCTAAATATTCCCTATAAAACAATGGCAACACATTGTGTGTATTGCCAAATGTGAAGGAGTCATATTTTCGAGAAAAAAAATCAGCTTTACCTATTTTTACTCCAGGAATATAATAATTTTCATTTAATTCCGAAAAAGTCCACTTTATTGCTGCAACATTTTCTATGGAATCCGAGTCGACTCCATTGCACGTTCCATTGTCGAGTAGATCCGAATAGATTGAAGCAAATACGTGTACATATATATCTCCATGCAATAAAGTAGTTCCTAGTCCGTTACTTGCCGGAACCGCCAACAGTGTAGCACAAACTGACATAAGGACACAACACAGGTATGTGCACATCTTCGCAGACTTGACCGTCACCCTATAAAAACAAAAATTGAAAACTTCATTTAATGATTTTGGCAAATGTTAACAGTATAAATAATACTTCGTTTTACTAAACATATCTGATTATGCATCCGCAATTGGAATTTATCCTTCAAAACAATAACTTAAACCATGCAAATAAGATGGTGAAATTATATATTTAGGCTCAATCCGTTATAGCTGTGCCCAATCATATACTAAATATGTGTAGTCCAGCAACTCTCCCTCGATAACCGGTTTCCAAATTTTATATTATGAAATGCTGCTGGTTAACCTATCATCTTTTTGTGCTGACAAGGTAGACTGTACTAGTCTTCTGGTCAACCTATCATCTTTATTGATGACAAGGTAGACTGTTCTAATCTACTGGTATCCAAAGTAGATACAAAAGTCAAACAGGAAGTGAAGCATTCATAAAACTCAGTCATCCAAAAATACGCATTCAAAATAAACAACAAAATACAAGTATAAATAAAAGCGAAATACGCATCTCAAATATCTAAAAGGGCTGAATCAGGGGTACCACCTTAGAATAGTCAGAGTCAAAATGCCACTGGGATTTATACTAGGTTCTAGGCTGCACCAAACATCATCATTTTTTTTCGTGAAACTAACTAGCAATAGGTTAGTCTTGATAAAAAAACAGGAAACTAAAAATTTCTTCTGATACTTAAATTCAGCAGTGGGCACCCTTAAGTGGACACACGGCATCTTCAAGTATTCATCAGTCATTAAGGGGAACACGGCATCTTGAAGTATTCATCAAGCATTAAAGGGACACACGGCTATCTGGAATTATTCATCAAACATTAAAGGGATACATGACATCTTGAAGTATTCATCAAGCATTAAAGGAACACACGGCATATGGAAGTATTCATCAAATATAAAAGGGACACACGGCATCTTGAAGTAGTCATCAAGCATTAAAGGGACACACGGCATATTGAAGTATTTATCGATCATTAAATGGACACACGGCATCTTGAAGTATTCATCAATCATTAAAGGGACACTAGGCACCATGAAGTATTCAACAAACATCAAAGGGACACATGGCAATCGTGAAGTATTCATCAAATACTAAAAGGAAACACGGCAATCTTGAAGTATGCATCAAACATTAAAGGAATACACGGCAATCTT
Organism: Cyrtodaria siliqua; assembly: GCA_037043455.1. Lineage (NCBI taxonomy): Eukaryota > Metazoa > Mollusca > Bivalvia > Adapedonta > Hiatellidae > Cyrtodaria > Cyrtodaria siliqua. Next base: position 6,103 of record JAWPHD010019289.1, read on the forward strand.
GAAGTATTCATCAAGCATTAAAGGGACAAACGGCAATCTTGAAGTATTCATCAAGCATTAAAGGGATACACGGCAATCTTGAAGTATTCATCAAGCATTAAAGGGACACAGGGCAATATTGAAGTATTCATCAAGCATTAAAGGGACACACGGCATCTTGAAGTATTCATCAAACATTAAAGGGATACACGGCAATCTTGAAGTATTCATCAAGCATTAAAGGGACACACGGCATCTTGAAGTATTCATCAAGCATTAAAGGGACACACTGCAATCTTGAACTATTCATCAAACATTAAAGGGACACACGGCATATTGAAGTATTTATCAAGCATTAAATTGACACACGGCATCTTGAAGTATTCATCAAGCATTAAAGGGACCCATGGCATCTTGAAGTATTCATCAATCATTAAAGGGACACACGGCAATCGTGAAGTAGTCATCAAGCATTAAAGGGACACACGGCATCTTGAAGTATTCATCAATCATTAAAGGGACACACGGCAATCTTGAAGTATTCATCAAACATTAAAGGAATACACGGCAATCTTGAAGCATTCATCAAGCATTAAAGGGACACACGGCAATCTTGAAGTAGTCATCAAGCATTAAAGGGACACACGGCATCTTGAAGTATTCATCAATCATTAAAGGGACACACGGCAATCTTGAAGTATTCATCAAGCATTAAAAGGACACACGGCATCTTGAAGTATTCATGAAGCATTAAACGGACAAACGGCAATCTTGAAATATTCATCAAGCATTAAATGGATACACGGCGATCTTGAAGTATTCATCAAACATTAAAGGGATACATGGCGATCTTGAAATATTCATCAAGCATTAAAGGGACACACGGCATCATGAAGTATTCGTCAAGGATTAAAGGGATACGCGGCAATCTTGAAGTATTCATCAAGCATTAAAGGGACACAGGGCAATCTTGAAGTATACATCAAGCATTAAAGGGACACACGGCATCTTGAAGTATTCATCAAACATTAAAGGAACACACGGCAATCTTCAAGTATTCATTAAACATTAAAGGGACACTCAGCATCTTGAAGTATTCATCAAACATTAAAGGACACACGGCAATCTTGAAGTATTCATCAAGCATTAAAGGGACACACGGCAACCTTGAAGTATTCATCAAACATTAAAGGACACAAGGCAATCTTGAAGTATTCATCAAACATTAAAGGGACACACGGCACCTTGAAGTATTCATCAAGCATTAAAGGGACACACGGCTATCTTATATTATTCTCTAAACATTAAAGGGATACACGACATCTTGAAGTATTCATCAAGCATTAAAGGGACACACGCCATATTGAAGTATTCATCAAATATTTAAGGGACACACGGCATCTTGAAGTATTTATCAAGCATTAAATGGGCACACGGCATCTTGAAGTATTCATCAAGCATTAAAGGGACACACGGCACCTTGAAGTATTCATCAAATATTAAAGGGACACACGGCAATCTTGAAGTATTCATCAACCATTAAGGGACACACGGCAATCTTGAAGTATTTATCAAGCATTAAAGAGACACACTGCAATTTTGAAGTATTCATCTACCATTAAAGGGACACACGGCAATCTTGAAGTATTCATCAAGCATTAAAGGGACACATGCCATCTTGAAGTTTTATCAAGCATTAAAGGGACACACGGCAATCTTGAAGTATTCATCAAGCATTAAAGGGACACACGGCATCTTGAAGTAATTCATCCAACATTAAAGGGATACACGGCAATCTTGAAATATTCATCAATTATTAAAGGGATACACGGCAATCTTGAAGTATTCATCAAGCATTAAAGGGATACATGGCAATCTTGAAGTATTCATCAAGCATTAAAAGGATACACGGCAATCTTGAAGTATTCATCAAACATTAAAGGGACACACAGCAATCTTAAAGTATTTATCAAACATTAAAGGGACACACGACATATTGAAGTATTTATCAAGCATTAAATGGACACACGGCATCTTGAAGTATTCATCAAGCATTAAAGGGACACACGGCACCTTGAGGTATTCATCAAACATTAAAGGGACACACGGCAATCTTGAAGTATTCATCAAGCATTAAAGGGACACACAATATCTCGAAGTATTCATCAAACATTAAAGGGATACACGGCAATCTTGAAATATTCATCAAGCATTAAAGGGACACACAATATCTCGAAGTATTCATCAAACATTAAAGGACACACGACAATCTTGAAGTATTCATCAAACATTAAAGGGATACATGGCGATCTTGAAATATTCATCAAGCATTAAAGGGACACACGGCATCATGAAGTATTCATCAAGGATTAAAGGGATACGCGGCAATCTTGAAGTATTCATCAAGCATTAAAGGGACACAGGGCAATCTTGAAGTATACATCAAGCATTAAAGGGACACACGGCATCTTGAAGTATTCATCAAACATTAAAGGGATACACGGCAATCTTGAAGTATTCATTAAGCATTAAAGGGACACACGGCAATCTTGAAGTATTCATCAAGCATTAAAGGGACACTCGGCATCTTGAAGTAATTCATCCAACATTAAAGGGATACACGGCAATCTTGAAATATTCATCAATTATTAAAGGGATACACGGCAATCTTGAAGTATTCATCAAGCATTAAAGGGATACATGGCAATCTTGAAGTATTCATCAAGCATTAAAAGGATACACGGCAATCTTGAAGTATTCATCAAACATTAAAGGGACACACAGCAATCTTAAAGTATTTATCAAACATTAAAGGGACACACAACATATTGAAGTATTTATCAAGCATTAAATGGACACACGGCATCTTGAAGTATTCATCAAGCATTAAAGGGACACACGGCACCTTGAAGTATTCATCAAACATTAAAGGGACACACGGCAATCTTGAAGTATTCATCAAGCATTAAAGGGACACACAATATCTCGAAGTATTCATCAAACATTAAAGGGATACACGGCAATCTTGAAATATTCATCAAGCATTAAAGGGACACACAATATCTCGAAGTATTCATCAAACATTAAAGGACACACGGAAATCTTGAAGTATTCATCAAACATAAAAGTACACACGGCAATCTTGAAGTATTCATCAAACATTAAAGGGACACACGGCAATCTTAAAGTATTCATCAAACATTAAAGGGACACACGACATATTGAAGTATTTATCAAGCATTAAATGGACACACGGCATCTTGAAGTATTCATCAAGCATTAAAGGGACACACGGCACCTTGAAGTATTCATCAAACATTCAAGGGATACACGGCAATCTTGAAGTATTCATCAAACATAAAAGTATACACGGCAATCTTGAAATATTCATCAAGCATTAAAGGGACACACAATATCTCGAAGTATTCATCAAACATTAAAGGGACACACGACATACTGAAGTATTTATCAAGCATTAAATGGACACACGGCATCTTGAAGTATTCATCAAGCATTAAAGGGACACACGGCACCTTGAAGTATTCATCAAACATTAAAGGGACACACGGAAATCTTGAAGTATTCATCAAACATTAAAGGGACACACGGCAATCTTAAAGTATTCATCAAACATTAAAGGGACACACGACATATTGAAGTATTTATCAAGCATTAAATGGACACACGGCATCTTGAAGTATTCATCAAGCATTAAAGGGACACACGGCACCTTGAAGTATTCATCAAACATTAAAGGGACACACGGCAATCTTGAAGTATTCATCAAGGAATAAAGGGACACACAATATCTCGAAGTATTCATCAAACATTAAAGGGATACACGGCAATCTTGAAATATTCATCAAGCATTAAAGGGACACACAATATCTCGAAGTATTCATCAAACATAAAAGTACACACGGCAATCTTGAAGTATTCATCAAACATTAAAGGGACACACGGCAATCTTAAAGTATTCATCAAACATTAAAGGGACACACGGAAATCTTGAAGTATTCATCAAACATAAAAGTACACACGGCAATCTTGAAGTATTCATCAAACATTAAAGGGACACACGGCAATCTTAAAGTATTCATCAAACATTAAAGGGACACACGACATATTGAAGTATTTATCAAGCATTAAATGGACACACGGCATCTTGAAGTATTCATCAAGCATTAAAGGGACACACGGCACCTTGAAGTATTCATCAAACATTAAAGGGACACACGGCAATCTTGAAGTATTCATCAAGGAATAAAGGGACACACAATATCTCGAAGTATTCATCAAACATTAAAGGGATACACGGCAATCTTGAAATATTCATCAAGCATTAAAGGGACACACAATATCTCGAAGTATTCATCAAACATTAAGGGACACACGGAAATCTTGAAGTATTCATCAAACATAAAAGTACACACGGAAATCTTGAAGTATTCATCAAACATTAAAGGTACACATGGCATCTTCAAGTATTCATCAAGCATTAAAGGGACACACGGCATCTTGAAGTATTCATGAAGCATTAAAGGGACACACGGCATCCTGAAGTATTCATCAAGCATTAAAGGGACACACGGCAATCTTGAAGTATTCATCAAGCATTAAAGGGACACACGGCAATCTTGAAGTATTCATCAAGCATTCAAGGGATACACGGCAATCTTGATATATTCATCAAGCATTAAAGGGACACACGGCGTCTTGAAGTATTCATCAAGCATTAAAGGGACACATAACATCTTGAAGTATTCATCAAACATTAAAGGAACACACGGCAATCTTCAAGTATTCATTAAACATTAAAGGGACACTCAGCATCTTGAAGTATTCATCAAACATTAAAGGACACACGGCAATCTTGAAGTATTCATCAAGCATTAAAGGGACACACGGCAACCTTGAAGTATTCATCAAACATTAAAGGACACAAGGCAATCTTGAAGTATTCATCAAACATTAAAGGGACACACGGCACCTTGAAGTATTCATCAAGCATTAAAGGGACACACGGCTATCTTATATTATTCAACAAACATTAAAGGGATACACGACATCTTGAAGTATTCATCAAGCATTAAAGGGACACACGCCATATTGAAGTATTCATCAAATATTTAAGGGACACACGGCATCTTGAAGTATTCATCAAGCATTAAAGGGACACACTGCAATCTTGAAGTATTCATCAAACATTAAAGGGACACACGACATATTGAAGTATTTATCAAGCATTAAATGGGCACACGGCATCTTGAAGTATTCATCAAGCATTAAAGGGACACACGGCACCTTGAAGTATTCATCAAATATTAAAGGGACACACGGCAATCTTGAAGTATTCATCAACCATTAAGGGACACACGGCAATCTTGAAGTATTTATCAAGCATTAAAGAGACACACTGCAATTTTGAAGTATTCATCTACCATTAAAGGGACACACGGCAATCTTGAAGTATTCATCAAGCATTAAAGGGACACATGCCATCTTGAAGTTTTATCAATCATTAAAGGGAACACGGCATCTTGAAGTATTCTTCAAACATTAAAGGGACACACGGCATATTGAAGTTTTCATCAAACATTAAAGGGACACACCTCAATCTTGAAGTATTTATCAAGTATTATAGAGACACACTGCAATCTTGAAGTATTCATCAAACATTAAAGGGACACACGGCATCCTGAAGTATTCGTCAATCACTAAAGGGACACAAGGCAATCTTGAAGTATTCATCTAACATTAAAGAGACACACGGCAATCTTAAAGTATTCATCAAACTTGAAGGGACACACGCCACCATGAAGTATTCATCAAGTATTAAAGGGGCACATGCCAATCTTGAAGTATTAAAGGGGCACATGGTAATCTTGAAGTATTCATCAAGTATGTAAAGCTAAAACCATTTGTTAATTCAATCAATGTCGGATTAGAAGGTAGACGTTGAATGTTTCTTGGACTTTTGAATGTTTCAGAGACATACGGACTTTTTGTTTTCAATTTCAAATTTTACTGTATTTGTTTATAAAAATCTGGCACAAATTGCACATTACCATTAAATATTACTTAATTCTTTTATACGAAAATATTGAAAGGTCACGTTTATAAATAAAATAAATAGCTACCGTTATGTATGTATTATTCCTTTTTGACACGAATAAAGTTCTATGCACTATAAACTTACACCAGACCTACTGGATAACTTCCTAGTCCATGTCATCTTTGTTAACCGCCTAAGCATGACCCAGCTAAAGAAAGACTAGGTTATATTTGTCTAATTCAGTACGTTAACTCATGCGCTAACTGACGTTACCACGCATTCATTCATAGTCCCGTTCCCAAGCCAATAATGGTCTAACGATACCCAAAGTAATATAAGCTAGAAAACCGTATGTAAATATAAATTCTAATATACCCGCACTATATAGCCTAGTTTAAAATATCTCGTTAATATTCAACGATATATCACTGTAATTGTTGCAACGTTAGGAGAGTAAGCAATGCAGGGCGAAAGATTTCAGTTGTGTGCATAATTTCGCGTTTTAGGGGTATTAGAATAGAAATAGAATAGAACATCCTTTACGGTGAATTATCGTGTAATATATCTATTATCTATATGTTCTATTTCTTAAATATAAACGTAAGAGGTACATATTCTCTCTTTACATAAGCAAATGAATAATACAACCCAATATATCAGCGAGTATAATCACCAAGATCACAACTCATTAATACAACCCAATATATCAGCGAGTATAATCACCAAGATCACAACTCATTAATACAACCCAATATATCAGCGAGTATAATCACCAAGATCACAACTCATTAATACAACCAAATATATCAGCGAGTATAATCACCAAGATCACAACTCATTAATACAACCCAATATATCAGCGAGTATAAGCACCAAGATCACAACTCATTAATACAACCCAATATATCAGCGAGTATAATCACAAAGATCACAACTCATTAATACAACCCAATATATCAGCGAGTATAATCACCAAGATCACAACTCATTAATACAACCCAATATATCAGCGAGTATAATCACCAAGATCACAACTCATTAATACAACCCAATATATCAGCGAGTATAATCACCAAGATCACAACTCATTAATACAACCCAATATATCAGCGAGTATAAGCACCAAGATCACAACTCATTAATACAACCCAATATATCAGCGAGTATAATCACCAAGATCACAACTCATTAATACAACCCAATATATCAGCGAGTATAATCACAAAGATCACAACTCATTAATACAACCCAATATATCAGCGAGTATAATCACCAAGATCACAACTCATTAATACAACCCAATATATCAGCGAGTATAATCACAAAGATCACAACTCATTAATACAACCCAATATATCAGCGAGTATAAGCACCAAGATCACAACTCATTAATACAACCCAATATATCAGCGAGTATAATCACCAAGATCACAACTCATTAATACAACCCAATATATCAGCGAGTATAATCACCAAGATCACAACTCATTAATACAACCCAATATATCAGCGAGTATAATCACCAAGATCACAACTCATTAATACAACCCAATATATCAGCGAGTATAATCACAAAGATCACAACTCATTAATACAACCCAATATATCAGCGAGTATAATCACAAAGATCACAACTCATTAATACAACCCAATATATCAGCGAGTATAATCACCAAGATCACAACTCATTAATACAACCCAATATATCAGCGAGTATAATCACCAAGATCACAACTCATTAATACAACCCAATATATCAGCGAGTATAAGCACCAAGATCACAACTCATTAATACAACCCAATATATCAGCGAGTATAATCACAAAGATCACAACTCATTAATACAACCCAATATATCAGCGAGTATAATCACCAAGATCACAACTCATTCATACAACCCAATATATCAGCGAGTATAATCACAAAGATCACAACTCATTACTCGGGATAACAAAAAATATTTATAGAAAGTAGACGGGGGTCAGGCATGGATATTTTTAAAACACACGGCGTCCCTTAGTTTTTCCACACAACTTACGTTTGTTCAATCATTAATATTAATTATAAGAATAGTTTAAGGAAAATTTATTTGTGCATATTATTGTTTAACTGCTGATTATTATATTGCACGAATAATATCTTTAAACCTATGGACGAATAAATAGAAAAATTGAAAACTCACATTTTTATTTAATCATACGCAAGCAGGTTTAAAGTCAATATTGGTACTGTAATTGAGACGCTAATTGTAATGCTGGATAAAAACAGCAAGTGTGCCCTTAACGTAACTAACGTAATTGTGTTGTATGCCTTTAACCGAAACCAGTATTCTCAATAAATAATGGATCAGTTATGATAACGCTTAAAAATTAACAATAGCAATTAAAGGGACACATGGTAATATTAACGTCACGATTTATTAACCCAGTATCATTTTGACTTTAAATGCATGCATAGAGTTAAAAAAAACAAATAGTTTCCTTTTAGTCATCTTATTCTACCATATGTTTAAATATATTAGTGTTGCAATGTATGCATCAGTTAATAGTATGCACAACATTTTGCTCTAAATTATTCTTATAATTCATATTAAAACAAAGGACGTGGCGAGATTTTAAAAAATCAAGATTGCCGTGTGTCCCTGTAATATGAATGTTGACATAAAATGCAAATTACAACTTTACAGTGAATAGTACATACATGACACAATGATGGTACTAATATAACGACGTGGCGTTGTAAAGCTTTGCCTCTCGCCGCTGCGGGTTCGAATCCCACTGGGAGCTCGACTTGTAAGTGAGAAAATGTCGGTTCTTATGGATGCCGAGAGGTTTACAGTACTGGTTCTACCCAGGAAAAGTGGGTTGTCTGCCTCCATCACAATAAATCGACCGTCTTATATAACCTTACATGTGTTGAAAATGACGTAAAACACCATACAAACTGATATGAAACAACTATTCATAGTAGTAAATGATAGTAGAAATTAATCGTATATAAGTCCATATTGTTAAGAAGTTTAAATATTAACTTTTTAGAAATATTCATCGAAGTTAAAATACGGATCGTATAGATAGATAGTCATTTGTTTTAGTCGTGTATATACACTAAAAGTGTATGCATTAAAAGTTGATTTTTAGGTAAGAAAGTGTCGATTCTTACGGATGGCGGGAGGTGTACGGTATTGGTTCTACCCAGGAAAGGTGGATGACCTGCCTTCATCACAAAAAAAAAGATCGTCATATTTAACCTTACACGTGTTGAAAATGACGTAAAATACCATACAAACATTAAAAGTTGTATTAAGAAAGTATATTCCATTTTTTATGGGCGAAATACTGGGATATCTCTGTGAAAGATTATTCATAATCGCTTAATATTCATAAATAACTCCGAACACAAAGATAACTACCTGTGATGCCCAGTCATGACGTCAATAAAGCGTTGCTGACTTCGACGTCATCCAATGATAACGTTCAACAAAGCGAATCATTTCGGTAAGTCATATATCAACTGAATTAAAAACAGATAATTTAACTGCTTTGAACAATTATAGTGAAATCCTTCAATCAGTGGTAGGCGTGTTTTCTTCTTTTTTTTAACTCAGTCTCATCCGCTCGTTCGTGAAAAGAACTACACGCCTACCATAATGTGAAGGATGTCCCTACAACCGACCCAAGCAGTAAAATAATCTCTATACATAGTACATTAAGAACTATTAAATATCAGCATGTGCCCCGTGTGGTTCCGGGGCAAAGAATAGGGCCACTGCAGATCCCTTTGGAGGGATAGGCAGAAGGGTAGAACACCACCTCCCCACACACACCACACGCCCCTCCACCCTCACATTCATGTTCATTTTATCATTTTTTTGTTAATGCTCATTAAAGATCTTCATCATGACCCCTGCATTGTTTCAAGTGCCATCTCGCTCAAATCACTAGAGCAGTGGCAGAAAAACAATAAACTTCACTCCAGCGTAAATGGAGTAAATGGAGTGTCTACAATAGAATTTGCAGCAACTCTGCAGTTCTGCAGGTGAGAAGGTTCTAGGCCCATTTTACATATTTCATCTCGGTGTAAATGGAGGATGAATCTGGCATGTTCATTCCTGTTCGGCGCCATATAACCTTTCATGTGTTCGTGCGCCTTAAAATCCCAATTCAATTCAAATATCAGCCTGTGCAAACCAAGTAGTAAATGTTGTATTGGTACATAGAACATGTGTGTAGCTTTATACTGAACACGCACACACATGTGCGCGCTCACTTGCACGCCCACATATACACGCACTCTTAATGTCAGTACGCACACATTCTCGCACGCACGTCTACCAGTAGCACGACCACAGAAATGTTATTCACAATTATTTAACTATATATATACATACATACCGAAATTATTCAATTTCTTCCTTTAAAATAATCTATTATTTTATAACAGAAAATACTCAGTTTTAATATGGATGTTAAAAGTACTACATGCTTGGCTATAAGTAAACATGATATATTTATTTCTACCGCTTAACCGGGATATATTGACTTCGTGAATCAGCTAAGAGTTGACTTAAAATGCAACCCAACACAAGAGCGAATATGATAGTTATATTAGGGCTATTAATCGGGATATAAAATGTTCTTTACATAAAGCAGATAATGTAACATAATACAGTCTGGCAGATTTAAATATCTGTCATGTTTAACTCGCATGGTAAGAGATGCCATTATTAATTTTTTGCACACGAAATGTTGAGACATGTTTTAATAGTTGTTTGGTATATTTTGGTGTTTTACCATTTAATGATTTGTAAACCACTGCACTGTCGGTTGGCATGTTTGAAAACAGCCGGAACATAGAAATAGCACGTAATTTGTAAATCTTAAAACTTGCTACCCTGAGACTGAAAACGGCTATACTATCATAAAGTTTATCCATAAGTCAAAATGCATCCATATTTTAAACACTTTTTTTCTACCCAGAAAAAGTAGTTGGTCTGCCTCCACCACAAAAAATCTACCGTCATATATTACATGTTGACAATAACGTAAAACACCATACAAACAAACAAACAATCGTTTTAAGGCATCTTCTTTACCTTTTTAATAAACCCCACAGCTTAACATTCATCTTACAACAGATGCTCTATGTCGCGTAGTGAGGTTAATAAGGCTATTTGAAAATATGTAAAAATCTTAATTTTTGACTTAAGTAATATTTTCTACTTAATTAAGTTGCTTTATGAATACGGGCCCATGAACCTAGTTTCAGAAAACAAATAAAATAAATAAATAAAAAAATTGTTTTTTCAACATTAATGAGAAACGTCTTCGTTCATCTCATCTACCTCTGAGGCTGCGGTCCCAGTATAACATAATATGGGACATATCCCTCTGAGGCTGCTGTCCCATTATAACATAATATGGCACATATCCCTCTGAGGCTGCTGTCCCAGTATAACATAATATGGCACATATCTCTCTCAGGCTTCTTTCCCAGTATAACATAATATGGGACATATCCCTCTGAGGCTGCTGTCCCATTATAACATAATATGGCACATATCCCTCTGAGGCTGCTGTCCCAGTATAACATAATATGGCACATATCTCTCTCAGGCTTCTTTCCCAGTATAAGATAATATGGGACATATCCCTCTGAGGCTGCTGTCCCAGTATAACATAATATGGGACATATCCCTCTGAGGCTGCTGTCCCATTATAACATAATATGGCACATATCCCTCTGAGGCTGCTGTCCCAGTATAACATAATATGGCACATATCTCTCTCAGGCTTCTTTCCCAGTATAACATAATATGGGACATATCCCTCTGAGGCTGCTGTCCCAGTATAACATAATTTGGGACATATCCCTCTGAGGCTGCTGTCCCATTATAACATAATATGGCACATATCCCTCTGAGGCTGCTGTCCCAGTATAACATAATATGGCACATATCTCTCTCAGGCTTCTTTCCCAGTATAACATAATATGGGACATATCCCTCTGAGGCTGCTGTCCCAGTATAACATAATATGGCACATATCTCTCTCAGGCTTCTTTCCCAGTATAACATAATATGGCACATATCCCTCTGAGGCTGCTGTCCCAGTATAACATAATATGGCACATATCTCTCTCAGGCTTCTTTCCCAGTATAACATAATATGGGACATATCCTCTGAGGATGCTCTCCCAGTATAACCTAATATGGGACATATCCCTATGAGGCTACCGTCCCAGTATAAATAATATGGCACATATCCTCTGAGGATGCTCTCCCAGTATAACATAATATGGCACATATCCCTCTGAGTCTGCTGTCCCAGTATAAATAATATGGGACATATCCCTCTGAGGCTACTGTCCCATTATACATAAAATGGGACATATCCCTCGGAGGCTGCTGTCCCAGTATAACATAGTATGGGACATATCCCTATGAGGCTACCGTCCCAGTATAACATAATATGGGACATATCCCTCTGAGGCTACCGTCACAGTATAACATAATATGGGACAAGTTCCTTTGATGCTGCTGTCCCAGTATAACATAATACGAGACATATTCCTCTGAGGCTACCGTCCCAGTATAACATAATATGGAACATATCCCTCTGATGGCACATATCCCTCGGAGGCTGCTGTCTCAGTATAACATAATATGGGACATATCCCTCTGAGGCTACTGTCCAAGTATAACATAATATGGGACATATCCCTCTGATGGCACATATCCCTCGGAGGCTGCTGTCTCAGTATAACATAATATGGGACATATCCCTCTGAGGCTACTGTCCAAGTATAACATAATATGGGACATATCCCTCTGATGGCACATATCCCTCGGAGGCTGCTGTCTCAGTATAACATAATACGAGACATATTCCTCTGAGGCTACCGTCCCAGTATAACATAATATGGAACATATCCCTCTGATGGCACATATCCCTCTGAGGCTGCTGTCTCAGTATAACATAATATGGGACATATCCCTCTGAGGCTACCGTCCCAGTATAACATAATATGGAACATATCCCTCTGATGGCACATATCCCTCGGAGGCTGCTGTCTCAGTATAACATAATATGGGACATATCCCTCTGAGGCTACTGTCCAAGTATAACATAATATGGGACATATCCCTCTGAGGCTACTGTCCAAGTATAACATAATATGGGACATATCCCTCTGAGGCTACTGTCCAAGTATAACATAATATGGCACATATCCCTCGGAGGCTGCTGTCTCAGTATAACATAATATGGGACATATCCCTCTGAGGCTACCGTCCCAGTATAACATAATATGGGACATATCCCTCTGAGGCTACCGTCCCAGTATAACATAATATGGAACATATCCCTCTGATGGCACATATCCCTCGGAGGCTGCTGTCTCAGTATAACATAATATGGGACATATCCCTCTGAGGCTACTGTCCAAGTATAACATAATATGTCACATATCCCTCGGAGGCTGCTGTCTCAGTATAACATAATATGGGACATATCCCTCTGAGGCTACTGTCCAAGTATAACATAATATGTCACATATCCCTCTGAGGCTGCTGTCCCAGTATAACATAATATGGGACATATCCCTCTGAGGCTGCTGTCCCAGTATAACATACTATGGGACATATCCCTCTGAGGCTACTGTCCCAGTATAACATTATATGGAAAATATCCCTCTGAGGCTGCTGTCCCAGTATAACATAATATGGAACATATCCCTCTGAGGCTACTATCCCAGTATAACATTATATGGAACATATCCCTCTGAGGCTACTGTCCCAGTATAACACTATGGGACATATCCCTCTGAGGCTACTGTCCCAGTATAACATTATATGGGACATATCCCTCTGAGGCTACTGTCCCAGTATAACATAATATGGGACATATCCCTCTGAGGCTACTATCCCAGTATAACATTATATGGAACATATCCCTCTGAGGCTACTGTCCCAGTATAACACTATGGGACATATCCCTCTGAGGCTACTGTCCCAGTATAACATTATATGGGACATATCCCTCTGAGGCTACTGTCCCAGTATAACATAATATGGGACATATCCCTCTGAGGCTATTGTCACAGTATAACACTATGGGACATATCCCTCTGAGGCTACTGTCCCAGTATAACACTATGGGACATATCCCTCTGAGGCTACTGTCCCAGTATAACATGATATGGCACATATCCCTCTGAGGCTGCTGTCCCAGTATAACATAATATGGCACATATCCCTCTGAGGCTGCTGTCCCAGTATAACATAATATGGGACATATCCCTCTGAGGCTACTGTCCCAGTATAACATAATATGGGACATATCCCTCTGAGGCTGCTGTCCCAGTATAACATAATGTGGAACCTATCCCTCTGAGGCTACTGTCCCAGTATAACACTATGGGACATATCCCTCTGAGGCTACTGTCCCAGTATAACATAATATGGAACATATCCCTCTGAGGCTACTGTCCCAGTATAACACTATGGGACATATCCCTCTGAGGCTACTGTCCCAGTATAACATAATATGGAACCTATCCCTCTGAGGCTACTGTCCCAGTATAACATAATATGGGACATATCCCTCTGAGGCTATTGTCACAGTATAACATTATGGGACATATCCCTCTGAGGCTACTGTCCCAGTATAACATAATATGGGACATATCCCTCTGAGGCTATTGTCGAAGTATAACACTATGGGACATATCCCTCTGAGGCTACTGTCCCAGTATAACATAATATGGGACATATCCCTCTGAGGCTGCTGTCCCAGTATAACATAATATGGGACATATCCCTCTGAGGCTGCTGTCCCAGTATAACATAATATGGGACATATCCCTCTGAGGCTACTGTCCCAGTATAACATAATATGGGACATATCCCTCTGAGGTTACTGTCCCAGTATAACATAATATGGGACATATCCCTCTGAGGCTGCTGTCCCAGTATAACATAATGTGGAACCTATCCCTCTGAGGCTACTGTCCCAGTATAACACTATGGGACATATCCCTCTGAGGCTACTGTCCCAGTATAACATAATATGGAACCTATCCCTCTGAGGCTACTGTCCCAGTATAACATAATATGGGACATATCCCTTTGAGGCTATTGTCACAGTATAACATTATGGGACATATCCCTCTGAGGCTACTGTCCCAGTATAACATAATATGGGACATATCCCTCTGAGGCTATTGTCACAGTATAACACTATGGGACATATCCCTCTGAGGCTATTGTCCCAGTATAACACTATGGGACATATCCCTCTGAGGCTACTGTCCCAGTATAACATAATATGGGACCTATCCCTCTGAGGCTGCTGTCCCAGTATAACATAATATGGGACATATCCCTCTGAGGCTGCTGTCCCAGTATAACATAATATGGGACATATCCCTCTGAGGCTACTGTCCCAGTATAACATAATATGGGACATATCCCTCTGAGGGTGCTGTCCCAGTATAACATAATATGGAACCTATCCCTCTGAGGCTACTGTCCCAGTATAACATAATATTGGACATATTCATCTGAGGCTACTGTCCCAGTATAACATTATATGGAGCCTATCCCTCTGAGGCTACTGTCCAAGTATAACATAATATGTTACATATGCCTCTGAGGCTGCTGTCCCAGTATAACATAATATGGGACATATCCCTCTGAGGCTGCTGTCCCAGTATAACATAATATGGGGCATATCCCTCTGAGGCTGCTGTCCCAGTATAACACTATGGGACACATCCCTCTGAGGCTACTGTCCCAGTATAACATAATATGGGACATATCCCTCTGAGGCTACTGTCCCAGTATAACATAATATGGGACATATCCCTCTGAGGCTGCTGTCCCAGTATAACATAATATGGGACGTATCCCTCTGAGGCTGCTGTCCCAGTATAACATTATATGGGACATAAAACCCCATTCCATTTATTCATTCTCTTCATTAGAATTTGAATGAATGAACAGTTTCTTACATTTTCTAAATCTATATATAGGCACTCCTTACCTCGTATTAACCGGATCAGGTCACCTGATGTATCACGCTGAATAACTTTGCGTTAAACCCTTGTGTTAATCCTTTAAATATATAGTATATAAATATCATGTTTTACGAATTTTACACCGAAATCGTCAGAAGCAGTTTAAAACTCCTTAAGTTAATACGTTAACATATCCATTTTAGCTATGGCCAAACTGTATAATAATAATACAATACGGATTCGTTTCAGTACACACGATTTAATATAGTGAAACGACGATTATCAAACAAGGTTATCACGTCAGTGAAAATAAAACACTAATCGCTCGATTTGAGTTACACAAATATATATCAGCAAATATTAGGAAAAAATGATTCGGTAAACCACAGATATCCTTACACACCACGACCATCTATTATTTACAACAGACGTTCGTTCTTCATATTCGAGTTTCAGATTATCTTGATTCAAAGCTTCAATTTACCGCCATGATATAGTTTGATTTAAATGTTTCAAAAGGGTAATGTAAAAACTGTTGTTCTAAAACGGTATAAATATAATAGCATTCTATGTTTTTCTTTCTATTTTTCAGTTTTAACATAATTTAAACAAATAAAGGAAGTGTCAAATAAACAATTATTAAAACACGACCGTTTCGTTTCGACTTTGCGCGAAACGACCGTTGTGCGAAACAACGATGATGAACGGGGCTGAGGACGAAGATAATCCACACTGCTGGTACCCTGCTGGTAAGGTGTCGGACTGGACCGGCTTTGCTTCCTGGATCGTAGCCCTCGAAAGCAATTATCTCAGCATGGAACTTAGCATACAATGACAATTCATGGCTGGATGACTTTGATTTCGGCATGAGAATGAAGACATTGTTTTATTTCTAATGAAGACAAGTGTACAATGAATTCATTTGCGTGTATATTGTGACTATAGGGTTTGAATTCTCATAATATTTAGGTTATATATATATTACCTCGTCGTCTGTAGGTTTAAATATGAGTCGCCATACGTGACTATATGTTGTAAGATAAATAGATACGTTTTGTGTAAAATATATATACTGAATACAAAAATGAAACAGACAAATAGGTATGTTTCTCCGAAAATTATATAGGGTGTCCCTACAATATAAATTGTAGAGGCAAATATATATGTTATTCTGAAGAAAAAACTGTCCCCAAAAGTATATATATGTAAACTTGATTATGACAAATAAACAAATATATATGTTATTCCGAAAAATATATTCGCTTTCTAAAAAATATAATGTCTCTTTAAATATGTAATGAAGATATAAATGATTATATAATTTTGCAAAATATATATTTTCTCTAAAATAAAATATATGGCAGACACAAATATATTCTCTCTAAAATAAAATATATTGCAGACACAAATATTAATGCAAAATCGATAAATCAGTATTTGTTTTGAAAATATATCCGTTAGCCCAAAGCATTCCGCGTGAAGAAAAACTACTTCTCGGACGTATTTTTTTTTATAAAATAAATATTTATTTTGGAAATATAAACGTTAGCCCAAAGCATTCCGCATGAAGAAAAAACACATGTTCTCTTAGCCGTCAATTAAATTAACGACAGACAGTACCCACTACACGTGATCAGATAAAAACATTCACGTCATAAGATTTGTTTGAAATTGTTCGCATCTATTACTGGATGGTGAATGCAGATTGTGTATGTGTATGCACTATATGTGATTTTGAAACTGAATAGCAATCACTAAGTTTGCTTTATTATTTATAACAACGTTAAAGGTAACAATTCCGTTAAAGGTAACAACCGCCGCTTAAAGGGAGTACATCAGGCTTTTCAAAGGTGTCTAGGTGTCCGACTTAAAATTGACAAATAATGATATCTTCTATTTTAAAGTGCCTAAACATAATGAATGATCCTAAAAATGACCCCTTAGTTACAAGGAAATTCATTCTGTACAGTAATACGTGCTATTCTAGGTTACGCACCAGGGTTAATTTCAGCATTTTATGCCCGATTCCATCCTAGCTATATGGTGTATTCGAAGTTTAAACCTTAACAATATGGTTCGAACATCATATATTGATGGATACAAGTGTTTTATCATGAATTGGAACATTTTTATAATTTAAGATATTTCTAGAAAAATTCTGATGTACTCCACTTAATGTAACAATTCCAACGTTAAAAGTAATAACCTCCGCTAAAGGTAACAATCACATATATTTCGCTGAAGGTAACAACGCTAACGCTAAATGTAACAACTTTTCATGTTAACACTAAAGTTAACAACTTTCTCCGCTAAAGGTAACAACGTTTTATTTCAAAATCTACAGTTTCAATGAAAATTGAGTAAACATGTTTTTGCTAGTTACTGTGGAACCTGATTCAAATTTTTTTAGCTGTGCACGTATACTCTGGTAAACTGTAATGGAGTGACGTCAGCAGTGATCCAATATTGATTGTCATTGATTTGTCTTCTTTATTATATAAAACCAAAACAGATAAGTAGTTATCAACGTAACATAATCAAACAAAATATTTTATTTAAAGAATGTACTACTCCACCGTGAGACATGAATCTAAGCTTGCTGCTGTTGATGATGTAAGCATAATAAAAACATGGGCTAGGTTCAAAATTTGAGTTCATGTGTGTATGTGTGTATGTGTGTGTGTAGTTTTAAGGTTTATAGTCCCTCCACCATTTAACCAATAGAACAACCTAAATGTATAGGCACTATAAGGGTTGGACTGGATTTATGTGTGTATTTGCAGGGGGAGTGAATGAGGGCGAAACGCTGAAAAACAGTTGGCACGCTTTACACGTGAAATCCTCATACCCCATTCCACTAGCGCCATTCTGAATTCGATACCACTAATACTTGTTACTTATTTATGTAAATTGTCTAGAAATTGTTTCGATCATACGATGTACATATTAATGCATAGCCGTAGGAACGGGGTGGGATGGGAGGGGCAGGTACACCTCTCAATACTCTTACTGGTGTGGGTCTAGTGTATGTTTTGCTCCCCTCCCCCTACCCACCACATATTTTATGTTTGGACCCAACACAAGTGCGTGTGTCCGAGAGGGCGGTACACTAATCAATTGATAAAGAAAAGTAGTTATTGTGTCCACTGAAATATGTGACAGGGGAAACAAACCTTATCAGTAACTGTAAATGTTCATTTGGTCCCAACTTGCCTCCACGGTATCTAAAGCCTTCCTACGTCCCTGAAATGTACGGCTGTAATGATCATTCGTAAACAATAATACCTCTCTAATAATGATGATGCATAAGGAACAATTGCTATATGTATGAGCTGCTGATCCGGCCTGTTACGAATGATAATGTAATAAAATACCTATAATGTAACATCGACCGATAACGGCCATAATGTTTATATAGCAACAGTGAATTATGTTCTGTCTCGTTGCCTTCCGGCTAGCAAAATGTCAAGTTGAACATACCGATCCGTCGAAATACACACAAGGCATGATCCCTAATAATGAAGGGATTGGCCGAATTTCACGAATGCATTAAAGACGACGAGATTGAATGAAAACACTAAAAAATTAAGACAGGAAGAGGATTCAGCTTTTGTTTTTGCTGAGTAGTTCACCGCTTACAATGGCCACCATGCGGAGTGCCTTGGCATGTGATGGGGATTTATAGCTGGAGTATGGATATCAGGCGCGTAGCTACGTGTAGACCCTTCAATTTTATTTTGTTTATATCCAGAATAATACATATTTGTTTGGCATTTTACATATCCAGACCATAAATAATTCGAAAGGCATGTGTACTTTTTAATGACCTGTGTCCCCTAAAAATATCGTTACTCAAACCATTAACTGTTTTTCTAAGAGTATATGTAAGAGTTGATGCAATTTCGGTAACACCATAAGACATTATATTATGCTGCGACTGAATGTAGATGGACAGACATAAACAAATACAGACGTTCTGATCGGTGGATAGACAGACATGTTATGCATGCATCTTATTTAACACTTAACTAGTTTTAATTTTTTACAAACTATATATGAACAACCTGTAGTAACGGGTTTAACAATATCCCGTTGCAACAATGTTGTTTTACAATATCAACATCATACACAATGGGTGCATTTCAGTCATAATGACTTTTAAAACATGGCTGTAAAATCGTTTATAGACAGAACATAAACCGTTTGATATGTTCAGTGACGTGATAAATACTAGACGGTAAACTATATCAATTGTTTATGTTCTTAAAAAAATAAGATTGAAAATAAATAATCCTTATATCATATAAATGACTATCCTGAGTGTGTACGGCAGAAAGCTTATGTAATTATATCATCTCCATTATATATATCACAGTTATTATCATGTGATATTATAGTTAACTGAAACAGCGTTTTATTTCAACAACTAATTCATATTGCAACCTCCATTGAGGGAGAGAAATACCTTCTATTCAAACTGTGTAGACGAAATATTGTAAAATATCAGTTTACCGACTATCTTTTGAATATGTAAAACTATTCAATTCGTAACCAGACATATAATTTGATGTCTGGTTTTAAAATTAAGAGCGTGACGTTAATAAAGCGACAAATGGGTGCAAGAGATTGTATTACCCTCGAAATAATGACACCGGTTAAATATCCACAAAAGAACTTTAACGAAATTATATCATATCATAAGTTATTTTCAGTTCCCAAAATAATGAATGTGACTAAACTATTTGGCAAGTAGCTTAAGTCATACTAAATAGTTTGAAAACTTAAAGTTGAAGACCAGAATAAGACCAACGTCTCTCTTGTATTGGGCAACTGCGTGGAGACAACTCAGTCAGAACTCGAATTGATTCTACAGTTAGGTATCAACCATTTTGATTTCTGGAAGGGATAGGGTGGGGGCTGGGAACTAGGACCGTGTCTGTTAGCATGAAACAGTATGAAAATAAGTCTGACAGACGGCCTGGAGTTAACTCCACTAGAAATTCAGGGACGAATTTCAATCTGGTGGGAATGTATGTAACCGGGTACAGGTAAATGGTGAATAATCGATTTCAAACCGTATGTCCTCGATAGCTCAGTGGTTTGAGCCCTGGTACGGTAAACCATATACAATGGGTTCGAGTCCCGGTTGAGGAACGATCTTTTCACCAACTGTTATAGGTGAAAAAATATTCTGGCCCTTGAATTGTTGAAAAAAATACGATGGCTCTGACTTGAGAGAAAAAAAATAAACAGTCCCTCAAATTGTTGAAAAAAAATAATCCAGCCTTCTCTCATATTCTTCGAAAAAAAAAAATCTTGTTGTGAGTCCAATTAGAGGAAAAAAATAATATGGCTCCCTATTCAATCTATGATAAATGTAGATCTACTCCATTAGCCACTGGATTCAACATGACAATGTTTAACCCCAATCTGGCTACATCTACAGCTTCTGCTCAGACGTTTATCGAAATCTCCAGTTGAAATGAGTTTAGAAGACTGTGAGTGATAGTATTCATGGTTGTAATAAATGTGATGTACATAGATCATGGTAGTAATACATATGGTATACATTAGTCATGGTAGTTATAGAAAAAGATAATCTGACTGTGATTCCAATTAGAGAAAACAAATAATCCGGCTCCATCTTTAGTCTATGATAAATGTAGATCTACTCCATCAGCCACCAGAATCAACATGGAAATGTTTAACCACAATCCGGCTCCATCTTTTGTCTATGATAAATGTAGATCTACTCCATCAGCCACCAGAATCAACATGGAAATGTTAACCACAATCCGGCTCCATCTTTTGTCTATGATAAATGTAGATCTACTCCATCAGCCACCAGAATCAACATGGAAATGTTAACCACAATCCGGCTCCATCTTTTGTCTATGATAAATGTAGATCTACTCCATCAGCCACCAGAATCAACATGGAAATGTTTAACCACAATCCGGCTCCATCTTTAGTCTATGATAAATGTAGATCTACTCCATCAGCCACCAGAATCAACATGGAAATGTTAACCACAATCCGGCTCCATCTTTTGTCTATGATAAATGTAGATCTACTCCATCAGCCACCAGAATCAACATGGAAATGTTAACCACAATCCGGCTCCATCTTTTGTCTATGATAAATGTAGATCTACTCCATCAGCCACCAGAATCAACATGGAAATGTTAACCACAATCCGGCTCCATCTTTTGTCTATGATAAATGTAGATCTACTCCATCAGCCACCAGAATCAACATGGAAATGTTTAACCACAATCCGGCTCCATCTTTAGTCTATGATAAATGTAGATCTACTCCATCAGCCACCATCAACATGGAAATGTTTAACCACAATCTGGCTACATTCACAACTTCTGATCAGCAGTTTATCGAAATCTCCAGTTGAAATGAGTTTAGGAGATTCATGATTGTAATAAATGTGGTGTACATTAGTCATGGTAGTTATAAATGTGATAAATGTGGTATACACTGGCAATGGTGGTAGTAAATGGGTTGTAAACAGAAGTCATTGTAGTAATTTGGTATACACTGGTCATGGTAGTAATGATTGTGATATTCATATAAAGTCATGGTCATAATTAATGTGGTATACATAAGTCATGGTTGTAATAAGGCCATTATTTTTTTGATAATTCGTTTTACGAACCCTCCTACGACAAAACGAAATTAGGTATATTATTTTTTGTAGGGAATATTATAGTGTTTTGTTTTTTACCTCCTCCCAGATTTTAACAGAACATTTCATTCTCTTCCTTTCAATAGAGAATATTATGTCAGTGTCTTTTACTATCAATACTATCAATATTCTATTTATCATGTAGATTATTCACATTTTTTGTATGAACTACTATTATTACCTATTTCTCAGAATGTTACGCTTATCGAGGACGCCGCCATGTTGTTTTTGTTGGTTTTATGACGTCCGGCAACGTTACCTGCATGACGTCAGATAACGTTACGTACAATAAACGCCGAGGGATTCCGCATTGATTTGCTCTATTGGTCATTGTCTAATAAAGCAAAATGTAATAGGTCACCCCTTTATTAGGCAGAAAAATGCATATCTGCATGATAAAATAAAATAATTAAGCTATGCTTTACCAATTATTATTAGGGCTTTCCACTTTTCAGTGGAAAGACCTTTTGTTTTCGTTCTGTTTCTTCTTATTATTAGGGCTTTCCACCTTTCAGTGGAAAGACCTTTTGTGTTCGTTCTGTTTATTCTTATTAGGGCTTTCCACTTTTCAGTGGAAAACCTCTTGTGTTCGTTCTGTTTATTCTTATTATTAGGGCTTTCCACTTTTCAGTGGAAAGACCTCTTGTTTTCGTTCTGTTTATTAGGGCTTTCCACTTTTCAGTGGAAAACCTCTTGTGTTCGTTCTGTTTATTCTTATTATTATTATTATTATTCCTATTCTTCTCACCGTCACTTTTCATAGTATGACTTGTCGCAGGGCCTTTGAATTTTACACAGTGATATAGCTCAAGCTAACTTAGTGTCCCGAAACTTTTGGGGTCATGACGTCATCCAAGATGGCCGCCACTGGTGTTTGTAGGCAAATCTTGTTATCGCTGTATCTCATGCATTTACTATGGGATTTGATTGAAACTTTCACATAGTGTAGAGTTCAGGGTTCAGTTGTGCAAGAATGTAAAAACGTGTCTCTATGTCATAACGTCTTGACGTCAGTGACGTCACAAGGTTATGAAAAGTCGTTTTTTTCAGTTATAGCATTTTTATTGTTTTTTTACTGTATAATCCATCAGTGTCATTGTTTCAGTCGACGCTGACAGTTTTAACGTCATGACGTCATTCAAAATGGCCGCCAATGACGTCATTTAAGAAATTTTGTAATCGCTATATCTCCTTCATTTATCATCGGATTTCGATGCAACTTTCACAGCCTGTAGGGAATTAGATTGAATTGTGCAAAAATGTCAAAAATGTTCATGACGTCATCCAAGATGGCCGCCAGTGACGCCATGATACAACTTTTGTTAGCGCTAGATCTCAAATATTTGTTGTTTGATTTGAATGAAACTTTTCCAGATTGTAGAGTTCAAGGTCTAGTTATGCAAGAATGTAAAAACTTTTCTCTAGGTAATAAAGTCTTGACGTCAGTGACGTCATAATGTCATGAAAATCCATTTTTTTCACTGATTTCATTTTTGAAGTTGTTTTACTGCATAATCCATCAGTGGCATTGTCTCAGACGACGCTAACAGTTTTAACGTCGTGACGTCATCCAAAATGGCCGCCAATGACGTCATTTAAGAAATATTGTAATCGCCATATCTCCTTCATTTATCATCGGAGTTTGATAAAACTTTCACAGTTTGTAGATATCAAAGTTCAGTTGTGCTATAATGTGGAATGTTGTCATGTCGTCATCAAAGATGGCCGCCAGTGATGTCATAAATGAACTGTTGTTTTGTCTATATCTTCTCTATCTATTATCGGATTTGAATAAAACTTTCACAGATTGTAGAGTTCAGGGTTCGGTTGTGAAAGAACGTCATACGGTATCCCGACGTCATGACGTCAAAATATTCAGAAATTCGTTTGTTTCACTGATTGCATATTCGAAGTTATTTTCGTGATAAATCAATCAGTATCTTCATCTTCGACAACTCTGACAGTTGTGACGTCATGACAGGAAAGCCCGTTTGATCAGGTCTCTGATCAAAATCTAGTTATTATTATTCCTCTTGTTCTTCTTCTGTCAGCCACTTTCAATAGTAAGAATGGTCTCACGGCCTCTGAATTTTACACACTGATATAGCTCAGGCTGGAATAGTGTCTCGAAACTTTTGGCGTCATGACGTCATCCAAGATGGCCGCCACTGGCGTTTGTAGGCAAATCTTGTTATCACTGTATCTGGTGTATTTACTATGGGATTTGAATGAAACTTTTACAGATTGTAGAGTTTAGGGTCTAGTTGTGCAAGAACGTCAAAAAGTGTCTGTCTATGTTACAAAGTCTTGACGTCAGTGACGTCACAAAGTTATGAAAAATCCGTTTTTTTTCATTAAATGCATTTTGTAAGGAATTTTATCGGAAAATCCATCAGTGTCATTATCTTAGTCGACACTGACAGTTTTAATGTCATGACGTCATTCAAAATGGCCGCCAATGACGTCATTTAAGAAATATTGTAATCGCTATATCTCCTGCATTTATTATCGGATTTTGAGATAACTTTCACAGCTTATATGTAATACAATTGAGTTGTGCAAGAAAGTCTAAAATGTTCATGACGTCATCATAGATGGCCGCCAGTGACGTCATGGTGAAAATCTTGATATCGCTAGATCTCAAAGATGTATTGTCGGATTTCAATGAAACTTTAAAATATAGTAGAGTTCCGGGTCTAGTTGTGCAAGAATGTAAAAACGTGTCTCTATGTAATAACGTCTTGACGTCAGTGACGTCATAATGTTATGAAAACCCGTTTTTTTCACTGATTACATTTTTGAAGTTGTTTTACTGTATACTCCATCAATGTCATTATCTCAGTCGACGCTGACAGTTTTAACGTCATGACGTCATCCAAAATGGCCGCCAATGACGTCATTTAGGAAATCTTGTAATCGCTATATCTCCTTCATTTATCATCGGAGTTTGATAAAACTTTCACAGTTTGTAGATATCTAAGTCCAGTTGTGCTATAATGTGGAATGATGTCATGTCGTCATCAAAGATGGCCGCCAGTGACGTCATAAATGAACTATTTTTTTGTCTATATCTTCTCTATTTATTATCGGATTTGAATAAAACTTTCACAGATTGTGCAGTTCAGGGTCCGGTTGTGCAAGAACGTCATATGGTATCCCGACGTCATGACGTCAGTGACGTCAAAATATTCAGAAATTCTTTTTTTTCACTGATTACATGTTCGAAGTTATTTTCGTGATAAATTAATCAGTGTCTACATCTTAAAAAACTCTGACAGTTGTGACGTCATGACAGGAAAGCCCGTTTGATCAGGTCTCTGATCAAAATCTAGTTATTCTTTTCTTCTTCTTCTGTCAGCCACTTTTCATAGTAATACTGGTCGCAGGGCCTTATAATTTTACAGAATGGTAGAGCTCAGTCCGGAATAGTGTCCCAAAGCTTTTGGAGTCATTACGTCATTCAAGATGGCCGCCAGTGACGTCATCAGACAAATCTTGTTATCGCTAGATCTCAAACATTTATACTCGGATTTGAATGAAACTTTCACAGATTGTAAGGTTCAGGGTCTAGTTGTGCAAGAATGTAAAAACATGTCTCTATGTCATAACATCTTGACGTCAGTGACGTCACAATGTTATAAAAAGTCTCTTTTTTTTCAGTGATACCATTTTTCATCATTTTTTACTGCAAAATCCATCAGTGTTATTGTTTCAGTCGACACTGACAGTTTTAACGTCATGACGTCATTCAAAATGGCCGCCAATGACGTCATTAAAGAACTCTTGTAATCGCTATATCTCCTTTATTTATGATCGGATTTTGATGCAACTTTCACAGCCTGTAGGGCATTAGTTTGAGTTGTGAAAAAATGTCAAAAATAGTCATGACATCATCCAAGATGGCCGCCAGTGACGTCATGATACACATTTTGTTAGCGCTATATCTCAAACATTTATAGTCGGATTTGAATGAAACTTTCACAGATTGTAGAGTTCAGAGTCTAATTGTGCAAGAATGTAAAAACCTGTCTCTAGATAATAACGTCATGTTAGGAAAGCCTGTTTGATCAGGTTTCTGATCAAAATCTAGTTCTTATTATTCCTCTTGTTGTTGTTGTTGTTCTTCTTCTTCTTCTTCTTCTTCTTCTTCTTCTTCTTCTTCTTCTGTCAGCCACTTTCAATAGTAAGACTGGTCGCCCGGTCTCTAAATTTTATACAGTGATGTAACTCAGGCTAGAATAGTGTCTCGAAACTTTTGGGGTTATGACGTCATCCAAGATGGCCGCCACTGGCGTTTGTAGGCAAATCTTGTTATCGCTGTATCTCGTGTATTTAAGATGGGATTTGAATGAAACTTTCACAGATTGTAGAGTTTAGGGGAGACTCCTTAGTTTCGAATGAATGTCCATGGGGAATTTCTTATAAAATAGAAATCTAAGAGATTAAAAGCCATGTACAGGCTAGACAATAAAAAAGAAATCCACAAATGCGGTGTTTTTGACTTAGTATGACATAATAGTTAATTTTGGTGTAAATAAACTTTTTGTACTGTGACCGGTATAGAGGCTGTAAACAGAAACTAGTAACTGGTGGCTATGTTGTAAATGGTAGCTTTGTTTGATCAATTCCTTCATCTCTCCATTCGACATAAGATTACAGAAAAAAAAGCCGGATAAGGTATGTAGAAATAGCATTTTTATGACAATTTGGAGTGTTTGTCATTCAATTATGGATGTGTTATATCTCAAATAAGGGACAGGTATATGCTGCCGTGTCTCTATAAATGTCATGTTTTCCTTTTTTTGAGTGCTAAGTGGGTGGGGTAAATGAATTGTATTTGTAGGCAGAGAAACTGACTTTGTTGCTTTCTAGCATGTATTTGCTATATTTTGAGAGGAAATTATATGGTCTTTCAGGAATAGGGCATGTTTGTTAGTTTTGAAAAATAGAATTCAAGTTATTTAACGTAATTAGTGTACATGTCTGAAAATAGTCTGAATTTCAAAGAAAACTGTAGATTCCGACCTTAAGGGTCAAACCTTTTTTTACTAAAACAGTCAAATGAAGGATTTTTTGTCTGTATTTCAACATATTTTCAAAGTTTGTTGCCATTCGGTTTGTTTGCGAAGAGAACTACTTCGGTTAGAATGTAATTTGTCGATAAGGCAAACCCGCATTGCTACGAAACCCAGATTATGAACTCCTCGGTAAAATATGTATATTGTAATACTCCGCGATGCACCGTATCTTGAGATATCTCGATATATGTCTAATTTATCTTGAGATACTCCATGTTGAGATATCACATTTTATCTTGAGATATCTCAATTTATATTGAGATATTTGTATTGAGATATCTCAATTAATCTCAATATATCTCAAGTTATCTTGAGATAACTGTCTTGAGATATCTTAAGTTGTTTTGAGATAATTATCTTGAGATATCTCAATGTGTCTTGAGTCATTGATATCACAAAATAAATAGAGATATATCTTACAATTTCTCAAGATGTATCGCAACTTATCGTGAGATATCTAACTTGCGATATCTCAAGATCCCATGTGTCTTGCGGTTGGTATATGCAATTTTAGTAGGATTTTCTAAGTTTGAGGTTGGCTTTTTGCCATTTAAAAACTAACCATTGGTGTAATTCTTGGGTTTGCCATAACACTGTTTCAATATATGTACAGTTTGCTAATGGTAATGTCCCATTTAAGTACTGGTTGCTATGGTATTTTGATGTCATAGTAAAATGACGTTTAAACATAGAATAGCATGTGGGGTGACGTCATGTCACATGACGTCATTATGTCGTGTCGCGTTAAAATAAAAAAAAATCGCATAAGATAGCGGCTTTATATAAATCGGGTTATAGGAGGCAACTTTTTAGAGAGGAAATGACTTCTGATTGCAAATTTCAGACCTTTTTCATGCTATGGAAAAAAACAGACCGAAAGAAAAAAGTTTGCAAAAAAGCTGTTAAAAAGGCTATTTCAGTGTTATCTTAAAAAGGTGCTGTTAGGCCAATTTTTGGACAATCGCAATAATACGTATGTCAAGACGTCCGGAATAAATTCGCGAAATGGAAAAAGGGGCGTTTCAATTTTTTTTAACGGACAACTTTCCCTTAAGGGGAGACTCCTTAGTTTCGAATGAATGTCCATGGGGAATTTCTTATAAAATAGAAATCTAAGAGATTAAAAGCCATGTACAGGCTAGACAATAAAAAAGAAATCCACAAATGCGGTGTTTTTGACTTAGTATGACATAATAGTTAATTTTGGTGTAAATAAACTTTTTGTACTGTGACCGGTATAGAGGCTGTAAACAGAAACTAGTAACTGGTGGCTATGTTGTAAATGGTAGCTTTGTTTGATCAATTTCTTCATCTCTCCATTCGACATAAGATTACGGAAAAAAAAAGCCGGATAAGGTATGTAGAAATCAGCCATTTTTATGACAATTTTGTGAGTGTTTGTCATTTCAATTATGGATGTGTTATAGTCTCAAATAAGGGACAGGTATATGCTGCCGTGTCTCTATAAATGTCATGTTTTCCTTTTTTCTGAGTGCTAAGTGGGTGGGGTAAATGAATTGTATTTGTAGGCAGAGAAACTGACTTTGTTGCTTTTCTAGCATGTATTTGCTATATTTTGAGAGGAAATTATATGGTCTTTCAGGAATAGGGCATGTTTGTTAGTTTTGAAAAATAGAATTCAAGGTTATTTTAACGTAATTAGTGTACATGTCTGAAAATAGTCTGAATTTCAAAGAAAACTGTAGATTCCGACCTTAGGGTCTAGTTGTGCAAAAACGTCAAAACGTATCCCTCACGTCATAACCTCCTCCTGACGAGGGTGACGTCATCATTTTATGAAAAATCCATTTTTTTCATTAATTGCATTTTTTAAAAAGTTTTATTGTAAAATCCATCAGTGTCATCATTTTAGTCGACGCTGACAGTTTTAACGTCATGACGTCATCCAAAATGGCCCGCCAATGACGTCATTTAAGAAATATTGAAATCGCTATATCTCCTGGATTTATTATCGGATTTTGATGCAATTTTTCACAGCCTGTAGGGAATTAGGTCAAGTTATGTTTGAATGTCAAAAGAGTGTTATGACGTCATCAAAGATGGCCGCCAGTGACGTCAAGATAAAAAATCTTGTTAGCGCTAGATCTCAAACGTGTGTAGTCGGATTTGAATGAAACTTTCACAGCTTGTAGAGTTCAGGGTCTAATCGTGCACAGACCGTCAAAACGGGTCTCTGTGCCATAACGT
This sequence comes from Cyrtodaria siliqua, assembly GCA_037043455.1. NCBI lineage: Eukaryota > Metazoa > Mollusca > Bivalvia > Adapedonta > Hiatellidae > Cyrtodaria > Cyrtodaria siliqua. The sequence continues at coordinate 36,137 of JAWPHD010019289.1, forward strand.
CTGGACGTCAGTGACGTCATAATGTTATTAAAAATCCGTTTTCTTTTAGTGATTGCATCTTTTAAGTTGTTTTGCTCTAAATTTCATCAGTATCATTGTCTCAGTCGACGCTGACCAGTTTTAACGTCATGACGTCGTTCAAAATGGCCGCCAATGACGTCATTTAAGAAATCTTGTAATCGCTATATCTTCTGCATTTATTATCGGATTTTGATGCAACTTTC